>BQNB010088966.1:0-27525 GCA_026074375.1 Tanacetum coccineum
CATACTTCCTCAACTGCTTTGACGGGTGCAGGAGTATTAACAACTAAAGCTTTCATTTGATTCATCATTTGGTTCATCTTGTTAGTCATCTAATACTCCAGAAGTCATGCTAATGATTCAAGTTGAGGACTGGCTATTGGTTGTGCAAAGAAAGAGCACGCTACATCATGAGCACATGGGGTAGATGAAACTTGACTAATTCCTCCAACAGTACTAACCCCAAAATCTCTACTGGCAGTACTAACTTCATTAGTACTGCTAGTGTTCTCAGAGGAAAGAAATGCCAAGTTCTGAGAAGTAGAAGTGGAACTTGAAGACCTTTTCATCTCATCTTCGTAGACCCTAAGGTTGTTGTAGAGGTCATCAATATCAATCTCATCAATGTCTGGCTTATTTCTCATGATTAGAGCAATTTGATTCCATGAAGGAGGAAGACTTCTTAGGAACTTCTGGTTGATATCTTCCTTTGATATTGGAGCACCATGAACCTCCAATTGACTTATGAGTTTTTGGAACCTATCATAAGCCTTGTCCAGACTTTCATTTGATGCAGTAGAAAAATTTTCAAACTGATGTTTTAGAACATTTTTCTGCATCTTCTTGGATTCTTCATTACCTCCAAACCTTGATTTGATTGCTTCCCAGAGTGATTTAGCATCTGCAACATTGTGAAACTTGAGGAGGTATTCATCAGGTATTGCTAAAAGCAAGATGCTCTTAACTCTTTCCTGATTCCTTTTAGCAGCCAGTTGTTTGGCAGTCTTAGGAGCAGGAGGAGCAGATGTTTCTCCAGTTGGTGCAGGCTCTTCTTCTAGATCTCCATTGACAATAACATCCCATAGGTTATGGTCTGTGTGACAGATATATTGTCGCATTCTCATGCTCCAAATATCATATTCTCCCTTCCTGATGATAGGGATTTTCATTGCTGTGATAGTGGGTGGAGGAATGTCTTGTTCTGCCATCTTACAATTGAGTTCTTCTTATTCAGAGTTTCCACACAAGCTCTGATACCACTTGTTGGATCATTTTCTGAATAGATCTTAACCTTTAGCTTGTAAAGGGTTTGTTCCTTTAGATAATTCTAAAGCAACAATAATGAAACACTGATTTGAACACTATTGATTAGGCGGAAACTAATCAATAATGCTAAGAAGAACAGTATTAAGAATCATAAAAGAACTTTATATTATAACTTGAATCTGCCTAGGTTACAGATTACAAAAACTATTATTGCTAATCGATCTCTATTGATATGTGTAGAACTATATCTACTAACTAGGCCCAAGGTTCCTTTTATAGACTAAGGAAACCCTAATGGGCTTTACAAAACGCGTTAAGAGATAATGCATATCTATTCCTAATTTATCTCATGCATATCTCATAAGCAGTACTAATACAATATACTAGCAGTACTAATACTAACTAACAATACTAACTATTACTGGCAGTACTAACATTGTACTGGCAATACTAACTACAAAGCTAGCAGTACTAAAGACTTAGACTTATTTCTTCAATCTTCATTAACAGCATTAAGTCTTCACTAGCAGTATTAATCTTGAGCCAGCAGTATTAACTTGTAGAAGCTTCAGAATCCCAACACTTTTGCTTGTTGGCATGTTAAAAATATGATCATATTAGGTTTATAAAGAAGTCTCGGCCTTGGCTAGAGGCAATTGATAAAAGATTTCGAGTTCGCATTTTATAGAAAAACAGGACGATTTGTTTTTGCTCCTCTCTAAGTCTAAACCTCATTTGGAGTGTTCCCAAATGCTCAATTATCATGTACATACCTTTATTAAAGTTTCCAAATATGTCAGGTAAGAGGGAAGCCGACAATTGTTAAATTCACAAAACAGATTTCGCGCGTGGGGCGCTGGCCACGCGCTGACGCGTGCCCAACGCGCCAGATGGTAAAATCCGGTTTTGCGGATTTAAGCTACCGTTTGTCATTTTATGTTTTGCAAATGTTTATTTGTCATCGTTAAAACATAAAGGAGATCCTAGTCAATGTTGCACCAACAATCTCCCTCTTTTTGATGATGACAAATAAAATTTTAGAAAGCAAATAAAATTACAAATGTAGCAAAGATAAGACCACCGTTGATGAATTTATCCTTTTAGTGTTTCTAGTTCCAGTTATGATATGTATGAATCATAATGATAGATGCACAAAAATGGTAAAACGGGGGGCTTTTTAAAACTAGTGATTTCTTAATTCCCTTAGATGAACACTTAGCTACTTTTCGAGGTAATTAGTCTAAGGGGGTTAAAATTTTTAGTTTTCTAAGTGTGCATTTATGACATTGCGTGAGGACACGGCAATAGTATAGTATGGGGGATTTTGGTATGTGCTTAATTACACATACCTTTTACCTATTAAAACGAGCCTAAATAACCACAAACGATCATAAAATGCCATATGTGTGCTTGTTTTGCTTCGTGTACTGTGCAGGTATCAGATATTCAGAAAAAAGAAAAAAACAATGGAAAAACAGACGAAACCGAGCACAGGACTAGATAGAGCGTGAAAAACCCGAAGCCGAAGGAGTATACATTTTTAATAGGCCAACCCGTACCCATTTTAATGGGTCGCGTCAGCCCATTAAGGGTTATACTTATAAACCCTTATACTTAAGTCCATTTATAAATCAAATGTCTAAAAACTTTTATCCAGTATCCAAGTTCAAGGCCCAAATAAGAAGCCTAAGTCCAAATTCTTTGGTCAACACTCCTTTATAACACAAGTCAAAATAGAAGTTACTGTACATCATCTTCTTTCCCTCCCTTTCACGACAAAGTAACAAACACACAGGTAAAACCACCCATTTACCCATGCCTCATGTGCTTCTATAAGACCCATTTCCTAACACGATTGACAACATTCAATCCACGCTGGCAATCTTGTGGATTACTATTGCTACAATAACGCGTACTTGATCCAAGAGCCAAAATTGGGTGACTAGATGATGGATTTGATCTAAGGGCGTGGATTTTGGCAATGGGACGCTCCTAGAAGGCCTAGAACATTCACTCCTCAACTATAAATAGGAGGGAATTCACACAGAGATAGACATCTAGGAGTAGGATTAGATTAGGAGTAGTGTAGTCTTATTTTTAGCTCATTTTCTGCTTATTTAAAAGCTTAATGTAATTTCCTTTCAAATTTAATGTAATCCTTTAAGTTTTAATGAGATTCAAGTTTATACAAATTCTGTCTTTTAAATTCTGTTTTACTTAATTGCATTTCACATAATCATGTTTTAAGAAGTTTATAAGCTCTCATAATCTAGAATTACTCAGTTAAATTCTCTCATAAGCTTAATCGAGCTTACTTTCTTTAATTCTCCCCAAAATTTACCTCAGCTTATTTTGGAAGAAAAGCCAATTTGGGAAGGGCTTTTATGACCACACTAGCTGGAGCTTGTTGACTAGCTCTTAAGAGCCTTATTGTCCTTGTTTTGTGCAAAGGACTTGGTAAGTTCACTTTTCCATCTTTTGCTTATTGCTGTTCCAGCTTATCCAGTTACTTATTCTCTGCTTTTTAATGCTTAACATTGCTATTTCTGTCTTTATAAATGCTTTTCATGTTTATGTTACAGCTTATTAGTCATTAGATTGAGATTTGAGTTTAAACTGTCATTTAGAACTTAAATATGCTTATTAGTGCAGCTTATGTCTAAGTGCTTATTTCTCTAAGTTAAGTGCTTAATTGTGCTTAATATACTTTATGCTTAATATGTTTTAAGCTTTTGAAGCTTTTTGAAATCTGATTTAGTTTTTAATTTGAATTTAGGATTTTTAAGGGGTGTTTGGCACAAGCAGGCTTAACATAGTTAAGACTGCTTGTGTAGTGCTTGTGCTATTTTTGGTCATTAGGACAGGATTAGTAAGCTCATAATAAGTCTTAGGATTAAGTTTAGTAAGTTTAAGCATTAATTTAGTTAAATTTTAAGTCTATTTTATTAGTGTCTAGGATCTGTCATTTTTCTAGTTTCATAAAAAGACTTAATTAAGCTAAGTCCTTTAAAATGCAAATAAGGTGTTGTTTTTATGCTTAATCTGGCTCTAATTGTCACTAGGTAAATCTGTTTTGAAAGCATTCTAGCTTGGTTAAGTTTTATTTGAATCCAATTGTCAAATGGTCAAGAGAATCTAAGTTTTTCAGGTCTGATTGTGCAGAAAAGTTAAGGTCAATTTACAGCTTAATTGAAGTTAGTATTCATTGGAATTAGCTTATTGAAGATTGGGCTAAATCTGTTTTTAGTTTTCCAGGTTGTTAGTATAGCTTTTGAGTCCTAATTTTAAGTTTAAAAGTGTCTAAAAGTTCAAATAAGACCAAGAAAAGTCAAGAAGAAAAGACATTTTAGCTTAGATTTTAGTTATTTAGTGGTTTTTAACAGCTTAAGTTTGATTTTGCTTAAATGTGTTATTGTTTTAATATGTTTTTAGTTTTCTTAATTTAGTTTTGTTTATTAAGTCTTTTAAATCTGTTTTTAGTTTTCCAGGTTGTTAGTATAGCTTTTGAGTCCTAATTTTAAGTTTAAAAGTGTCTAAAAGTTCAAATAAGGCCAAGAAGAAGTCTAAGAAGAATAGACTGTTTCAGCTTAGAATATTAGCTTATTTAGTGGTTTTAATAGCTTATAGTTTGATTTTGCTTATTGAGTTATTGTTTTAATCTGTTTTTAGTTTTCTTAATTTAGTTTTGCTTATTAAGTTTTTAAATATAAGTTAAAATCTGTCTTAAATGTCAAAAAACCAAAAAAATTAGCTTAGACTGTCATCTCTTTAAGCCTTTTGTTTAGCTTATTTAGTTTTTACTTTTGCTTATCTTGTCCTAAAAATCCAAACAGTTTAGCTAAATTGTCATATAAGCTTAAAAGCTAAACTGTCACTCCAAGTAGCTTTTTCCTAGCTTTTTAATAAGTTTTAGTAAAAAGTTTCTTTACAAAAGTTACTTATTTTCATGTTATAAAGCTTTTTCAAAAATAAAATTTCAAAAATAAAAATGTTGGCAGTATAGGGAAGTCCCAGGCTCGAACCCGGGACCTCTACCTTAACTCCTAACACTTTAACACACTCACCCTCAACCAACTGCCCTGGGGACTTTTTCGTTTATACCTTTGCATAATTTAAATGTTATAGTCTCTTTAGTTTTTGCTTATTCGAGCTTAATAGCTTATTTTTTGCTTATCTCTTCAGCCAAATTTCCAGTTTTTATTTTTCATAGATTCTTAATAGTTAAAAGTATTTTTCCTAATTTTTCCAGATTTTTAATAATAAGTTTACTATTTTTAATATTTTATTTAGATTAAATCTATTTTTAATTAATAAATAATAAAAAAATAATAATTTCTTTTTCAAAAATTATTTTAATTCATTTAGGTTTTATAAATTTGAATTTTAAGTTTTTAGAGTTTATTTTGCTTTATTTTTGCCTTCCCGTTAGTCGTTAAATTCCCGTTAAGTGTTTAATTGACGTTTAAATTTAACCGTGTTCTTATTTTTAGTGTGCCTTTAAGTTTAGATTAGATTGCCTTTATATGCTTTCCATTTACGTTATTAGAATTAAAAACCAAAATCCAAAACTTTTTATGACATTCAACTCAATTCCCGACACAATCGTGAATTTCCATTCACCTCTCACCGAGGAGAACGATACCCGTGTTGATTACTTATTATTCTTTCCTAAGAATAATTTGTAAGATACTTTGATTACGTATTCGTATATGTATTTTATTATATATATATTATATACATTTGAGGGTTATTTGTTTGATACGTGTTATAAACGGATTATCAAAATGGCGCCGCTGCCGGGGAAGAGGTGTACGATTTACGCGAAGTATTTGAAGTTAGTGCCTTGAAGATCCTTCCCCGTGAAGTTATTGTTTTCTATTTTTTATTTTCTTTTATAAAACCATAAAAATACAAAAATATTTTGTTTTCAAAAATACCAAAAAAATTGAAAAACATAAAAATCAACCGTTGTGTCACTTGTGAAAACGGCTCACCTTTAGATTTACAAACTATAAGAGAGGTTTAAGGAGGGTCGATCCAACGATCTTCGACCCGAAAGGAGAAGGTTTTTAAAACGCTTCGCGCTTACCCGCTCCTCCGCTTCTTTGTGCGTTTTTCTAGAGAGCTACCGTACACTTGTTCGATTATCGGTTTCAAAAATATTTTCGTTTTATCTTATTTTTCTTATCTTGTTTTTAGTGCATGAGCACTCGCTCTAATTCTTCTAATCTATTTTCTCCGCTTCGAGACCCCGAGAGTCTTATTCGACGAAGGAATTTAGGTGAACCGTCATCTCTTTTCGACTTCGAAGAAGTTATGAGCATTCCTCATAATAACATGGGACCGCCTCCTGCGGGGCCCCCTCCTCCACCAAATAATGGTCCACCTCCGGTGGTGAGACCTAACGGGCAAGCTCCCCGATCAATGGAGGAGTTGTGCCAACCGTCTATAGATGGACGGGGCGGACCAATTGCCCCGATTCCAATTCAAGCAACGGATTTTGGACTTCGTCATCACATGATACAACAAGTTCAAAATACTTGTCAATTTCACGGATTACCGGGCGACGATGCCAATAGACATATTGATAAATTTTTGGAAATTACTCAACATATGAAGCAAAATGGGGTCTCCGATGACGCCCTTCGTTTATCTCTTTTCCCATATTCCTTGACGCATCATGCTATCGCATGGTATGATCGCCTTCCAAGGAATTCCATTCACTCTTTCGATGATATGATGAGGAAATTTCTCTCGAAATATTTTCCTCCTTCAATGGTGACTAAGTTAAGGAACGAGATCACAAAATTTGAGCAAAAACCGCACGAATCATTATTCGAGGCATGTGAGCGTTATAAATTGTCCATTGATCGGTGTCCTAACCATAACATGCTTTTAGTTACACAAATTGATACGTTTTATAATGGTTTGACATTAAGTCATCGGGACACCATCAATGCTGCAGCGGGAGGAACTTTTACGCAAAAGACACCGGAAGAATGTTACAAATTGATCGAGAACAGGACCGCTCACCACAATCATTGGGACACTTCAGTAACTTGAGATGAGATGTCTAGGAATATCTCTTCTACTACTACTACCGAGAGTCCCAAAGTTGTTCGACAATTGGAAATGATGAATAAGAATTTTGTAGAGATGATGAGACAAATACAATTAGTCAAATTTGTGAATCCGAAATGTGAGACTTGTGGTGGTCCTCATTCCTTTACCGAGTGCCCAGCCGCCGATGGCTACACTCAAGAGGCCGCTTATGCTACTACGGGTAACTATAATTCGGGGGGTAATTCCTACCAACCGCAAGGTGACCGTAATTTGCTAAGCTATCGCTCAAATAATTACCTCGGACCACCCGGTTTTAATCAACCAAATGTGCAAAATAATCAAAACCAATACAATCAAAATCAAAATCAAGGGAATTTTCAAACCCCGACTTATCAAGCTCTGAACAATCAAAGAATAGGGTAAAATTTCAATCAAGGAAACAACAATTTTCAAGCTCTGAATTTTCAAGCTCCGAATGATCAAATTGGACCTTCGAACGAGTTAACAAGCTACATGAAGAGTAATGAAGCTACATTAAGAGCAATGCAAACTCAAATGACAAACATAAAAACAGAATTGCAAAATGAGTTCAAATCTACGATTGATACAAGAACCAATAAAATAGAAAATCAAAACAATCAAATAATGAACGTATTAACTAATATGCAAAATCAAAATTCCTCGGGTTCTGGATCACTTCCTAGTAATACCGTTGCTAACCCAAGAGGTGACGTGAAAGCTATTACCACCCGAAGTGGTGTTGCTTATGATGGACCTACGATTCCACCTACTTTTTCTCCTCTCTCGAGGGAAGTGGAATGTGAAACCGAGACGACAAAGGACAAGGTGCAAAATACAAGTTTAGGAAGTACCGCACACGTCCAACCTCCGGTTGTCCAAGACCCGATTTTGGAGCCCGAAGTTGCTTCGAAGCCTAAACCTAAACCGTCAATACCTTATCCTTCGAGGCTTAATGACCAAAAGCTCCATGATAAAGCTAATAATCAAATGTTGAAGTTTCTTCAAATCTTTCAAAGATTACACTTTGATATTAGCTTCACGGATGCTCTTCTTCATATGCCGAAGTTTGCTTCTACGTTTAAGAGTCTTCTAAGTAATAAGGAAAAGTTGTTTGAACTAGCAAATACTCTGTTAAATGAAAATTGTTCGGCGGTGCTCCTAAAGAAGTTACCCGAAAAACTTGAAGACCCCGGTAAGTTTCTAATCCCATGTGATTTTCCGGAGCTAGATGAGTGCTTAGCCTTGGCCGATCTTGGCGCTAGCATTAATCTAATGCCTCTATCCGTATAGAAGCAGCTTTCGCTCCCGGAACTCACTTCGACCCGCTTGACACTTGAACTCGCGGACCGATCGACCGTTCACCCGAAAGGAGTTGCCGAAGATGTTTTTGTGAAAGTAGGAAAATTTTATTTTTCGGCCGACTTTATTGTAGTAGATTACGATGTTGATCCTCGGGTTCCCCTCATTCTCGGGAGACCTTTCTTGAGGACGACAAGGGCTTTAATCGATGTTTATGGTGAAGAATTAACTCTAAGAGTCGATGATGAGGCCATTACGTTTAAAGTCGGGTAAACTTTGAGAGACTCCCGTAGTTATGAAACGATTAATCAAGTCAATGTCATAGACATTGCTTGTGAGGAGTATGCTCAAGAAGTGCTCGAATTTTAGGATAATTCGTCAAGTGGCAATCCCACACCTTCTGATCCTATCATCGCTTCTTCTTCCCCCTTGTTCACTCCTTTTGAAGGAGGAGATTTCATTTTGGAAGAAATTGAGACTTTTCTACATACACCGGAAGAGCTTTCTAATTTAGATGATGATTATTACGATACGGAGGGAGACATTCTTTACCTTGAAAAATTGTTAAATGAAGACCCGTCTCCGACTCTCCCTCCAATGAAAATTGACGACCTTAAGCAAGTTGATGTTACTTTAACGAAGCCTTCAATCGAAGAACCACCGGAACTTGAGTTTAAGGATTTACCTTTTCATTCAGAATATGCATTTTTAGAAGGAACCGATAAATTACCCATCATAATTTCTAAAGAATTAAAAGAAGAAGAAAAAGCCGCCCTTTTAAAGGATCTTAAGTCACACAAACGGGCCATCGCATGGAAAATTTTTGACATTAAGGGTATCGACCCTAGTTTTTGTACTCACAAGATCTTAATGGAAGACGATTTCAAACCGGCGGTTCAACATCAAAGAAGGGTAAATCCAAAAATTCATGAGATTATCAAAAAAGAAGTTATCAAACTCCTCGATGCCAGATTGATTTACCCTATCTCTAATAGTCCGTGGGTGAGCCCCGTTCATTGTGTGCCTAAAAAAGGTAGCATGATCGTAATTGAAAACGAAGAAAATGAGTTAATACCCACTAGGTTAGTAACGAGATGACGAGTTTGTATTGATTATCAAAAGCTTAATGATGCCACTAGTAAAGACCATTTCCCGTTGCCTTTTATGGATCAAATGCTAGAACGTTTAGCGGGAAATGAATACTATTGCTTTTTAGATGGATTTTCTAGATATTTTTAAATACCTATTGACCCGAAAGACCAAGAGAAGACCACATTCACTTGCCCTTATGGGATGTTTGCCTACCGACGTATATCTTTTGGTTTATGTAATGCTCCGGGAACGTTCCAAAGGTGCATGATGGCCATTTTCCACGATATGATCGAGGAAACAATGGAGGTCTTTATAGACGATTTCTCGGTCTTTGGAGATTCTTTCTCGTCTTGCCTCTCCAATTTAGACAAATTGCTAAAATGGTGCGAAGACACTAACTTAGTTCTAAACTGGGAGAAGTGCCATTTCATGGTTAAAGAAGGCATTGTCCTTGGCCATAAGATTTCAAAGTCTGGGATTGAGGTCGACCGAGCTAAGGTTGATGTTATAGCTAAACTCCCTCATCCGACTTCCGTCAAAGGCGTTCAAAGTTTTTTAGGTCATGTCAGGTTCTACCGTTGATTTATCTAAGATTTTTCTAAAATCGCCCGACCGAAGACCCATCTTCTTGGAAAAGAAACTCCGTTTGTTTTCTCAAAAGAATGTATTGAAGCATTTAATATACTTAAAAAGAAGTTAACCGAAGCCCTGATTTTAGTTGCCCCCGATTGGGGCCTACCATTTGAAATTATGTGTGATGCTAGTGATTATGCGGTAGGTGCAGTCTTGAGGCAACGTAAGACCAAACATTTTCAGCCTATACACTATGCAAGTAAGACCATGACGGATGCTCAAGCACATTACACTACAACGGAAAAAGAGTTATTAGCCGTGGTGTATGCTTTCGATAAATTCTGGCCTTACTTAGTCTTATCAAAGACCATACTGTATACGGACCATTCGGCTCTTAAGTATCTTCTTGCTAAGAAAAATGCTAAGCCGAGATTGCTCTGGTGGATTCTCCTACTCCAAGAATTTGATATCATTATTCGTGATAAAAAAGGAGCGGAGAATCTCGCGGCTGACCATTTGTCTAGATTAGAGAACTGATTGTCACTTAATATATATAAATATATAATAAGATAAATATATAATAAGATAAGATCAATAATAGAGAGAGTTAAGTATTCCGTAAGGCTTTTAAAAGATATTTACTTTTACCCAAAGTAAAACCCTCAAAAAACCTTCCCGGGTCGTTTCCCGACGAGGCGTGAATGTAGAATCGAGTTTAGGTTCATGATCGCGTGTTTGAATGGTCAATATATGATTTGGTTTTCTATTTCTACTAATAATATGCTAAAACAAGTTAAGACATGCTAAAAACGAAAGCAAATAAGGCTAAAACACTAAAAATGATAACGGGATTCAAATCCCGTTCTTTAAAAAAACAAATTCTAAAATTTTAACCCTACAAATGAAAATTTAATTTTTATAAATCCTAAATGATAAAAGAAAATTTTTAAAAAAATATATTTTTTTGACTTTTAATTTATTTATTATGAATTAAAAACGGATTTAATAAAAAATACTAAACTAATTTGGAAAATTCTGAAAAATTCATGAAAAGTTCTTTGGACAGTGATGAATCTAGGAAAAATAAGCTGGGTCAAACAGCTTATCAAAATAAGCTGTTAATAAGCTTAAATGGGCTGTAGCTTAAATGTCTAAAAAAGGGTAAGTAATTAATTTAGCAAATACTAACCAGATAGTCTTACTGGTGCTAGTGGTAGAGAGGTGTGTGTTAAAAACGTTGGGTATGTAAAGGGGAGGTCACAGGTTCGACCCCTGTGACCTCTTCTTTTTTGAGAACATTTTTTTAATTTTCTTTTTTAAAACTTGTAAAATAAGCTAAAATAACAAACTTTAACAAAACAACTTTTTTTCAAAACTTAAAATAAGCTAGGAAATAAGCTAAAAGAAAGATGGCAGTTTGCCTTTTTTAAACTAAGTAACTCAAAGGCAAAACTGTTTGCTAATTTGGGGCTGATAAGCATAATGTAAAAGAAAATAAGCTCAAAGCAAATGATGACTACCCCTAATAAGCACTCATGAACAAAATAAGCTAATAAAAGGAACTGAAAGTAAGCTAAAATGACAGAATTACTTAAAAGGCTCTTATACTTAAAATTCTAAGCTAAAAGTACCAATAAGCTCAAATAAGCTCTAACCTAAGTTAAATAAGCTAAAAGCACTCTAAAGCTAACCTAATAAGCAGTCCTAAACAAAATTTAAGCAAATCCAAATAGGCATAAGCTCAGACAAACAAATAAGCAGTTTGGCTAATCACTTAGCTAAAACAGCCTACAAGGGCACCTTCTAGCTTGTTTTTAAGCTACAAAAGCTATCCTTATGGATCTAAAAACTAAAAACAGATAAAGAGGGTACTATAAGCTATAAGAAAAGGCAAAGTTTACACATTTTGAAAAACAAATAAGCTAGGAAAATGCTTATGAAAATGGTTGTTTCACTCAGTATGAGCTGAGTGTTTTCAAGCTTTTTGAAAAGATAATAGCAAAAATGCAGGCCTACATTAAGCCATGAAAATGACTTTTAAAAGACAAAAAAGCTCAAACAGATTGAGCTTGAATCCTAGTGAGCTTATCCTGTTAATTTCAAACTCTAAAAACAACCTTAACTTATCTAAATCTATGACGGAATCAACAATTATGAGCCTAATCAAAACCTAAACAGATGAGCTAGGTTAAAAAGCAAAAATGCCACAGATTCAAAGTATGACTACTAAACACTTAAAAAATGAATTCTAATCCTTGAAAACTTTTTTAAGCTGGGTCATAGGCTTAATTTAAGCTTTTCAAAATTAACTTAAGGGTCAAAAGACATCAAGCAGTATTAACTAATGTTAATACTGCTAGTGCCAAACACCCCTTAAGAAAGTGAGAAACCAAATTAAGCTTATAACATGCTTAGAAGACTTAAACAAACTCAACACAGATTATGCACAAAGTAAATAAAGAACAAATAAGCACCGAGGACACAAAAATAAGCAGTAAGAATAAGCAAACAAGAAATGAGCAGTTTATAAGCTATAAAAGACAGTTTTAAGTAAAAACTTAAGTAAATGACATGTAAGCAATAAACAAGCATATATAAGCTATAAACAACCCAAATAAGCAGTAATAAGCAGTAAGGAACAATAAATAAGTAGTTAATAAGCAGTGCAACAGTAAATAAGCAAAAATGAAAAAGTGAGCTTAGAAGTCCCTTTGCCCAAACAAGGGTGATTAAGCTCTTAGGAGCTGGTCTACAAAAGCTCCAGCTTGTTTTAAACAAGCTGGTAGGTCCATAAGCCCGTCCCTTTTGGCCTTATCATCTAAAATTCAAGCTGAGGTATTTTGAGGAGTGGATTTTTTTTGTGATTTTTTTAATTTTTAAGACAGAAATATAAATAAGCTTTTATATAAGCTTTAAATGAACCAAAAGCTTATTTATAGAGAGCTTAATAAAAAACAGAATTTTAAAGGACAAGATAAATAAATGACAAAATTTAAAAGAACTTAAAATTTCCATTACTTGAAAAACTTGATTACAATGCATTAAAATTTAAAATGACAAGATATAAATGACTAAAAAGTAAATGACAAGTATTTAAAATGAGAGTATTAAGGCTGGATCCAAATTAGACAAAATAAAGACAAGTAAAAAATGAGCGACAAGGGCCTCTATTATACCGAATGAGATCCCTAGCCCTTGAGGTGTGCTTCTTGTGTGAGTAGAAGTCGAAATCATCATCTAAGCCATCCATTTAGCTTGTTCACCAAGTTCTATGATCTAAGCCCTTAATTTTGGTTAATGTTCATCATCCAATGAGCGACCAAGGGATTGCTAAGACATAGATTGGCATTTTATGGTGTGGGAACAAGGAAAATGATGTGTTTTGTTATGATAGTGCAGAGTCCGAGGTGAAGAAGACAGTTGAATATACTGGGGTATTTGGACGGGAAGATATTGTGAATTAAAAAATAAGACCGGCGCGTTTGCCCTGATTTTTGGTAAGGTTATGCATCGTTAGTCCCTTTGAACTAACAATGTTTAGCGATGTAAAGGGTTTAAATGGTTTATAGTTAACGGGTGTTATGTGTATTTGGGCACTTGTTTAGGTCTGTTTATGTATAAAGGGACATTGGACCACAAAATGGATTTAAGGCTTATTATAAGTAAGCTTAAGTCTTCTATATGCTTAATGGGCTGACCCGGCCCATTAGATGGGTACGGGTTGGCCCATTAAGTATTTCTTTGATATCGGCTTCGTCTTTGACTTTTGACTTTTGTTGACTTTGACTTTGTTGACTTTGACTTTGTTGACTTTGACTTTGTTATGCTCTTTCCGTGTCGTGCTTGGTTTTGTCCGTTTTGGCATGATTTTTGTCCTTTAGTGAATATCCGTTACCTGCACAACATAAATCACAAAACAAGCATATATTTGGCATTTTATGTTCGTTTTTGGTTATTTAAGCTTGTTTTAATAGGTATAAGGTATGCGTAATTAAGCACATACCATATCATTCTAGTATGAGGGGGAATCTATCGATTTGATCCCACTTGCATTTGTCTATGTCTTTCACGTAACCCCGTTTTACCAAGAAAATACAAAAATTGTAATTTTAGGCCAAAAATTTAAAATTTTTTGCAAAAATAAAATAAGTGTTTATCACAAATGTAGACTTTCCGTTGTTGAGAATAAGAATAATTTTTGACTTGACCGAGCATGTTGAGCTCTAGCTTACTCCCTTAACCTTTATAAATGTATAAGCTTTTGCTAGTCTTTTATACAAGAAGCTTTAAAATGCGACTTCTAGCTCAAAAGGCCAAGATTTTGCAAGTTTCCATAAATGACTTTAAATATGCAAAGCTTTATTTTATTTGGCTAAGCATTCACGGATCTTTTTATAAAAGATTTTAGATTTGCAAAGAACGAGAAATGATAGAGTTAAATATAAGTTGGAATGCTAAGCAAGGATTAGTTGGAAATCTTAAAAGCTCATAAGTGTAATCTGTAGCTTTTTCTCCTAGTAGCTTCTAAAATGACTAATAATACGTGCTCTTTTTGAAAGACAAGTTAGAGTTTTATCACTCATAAAAGTCCGTTAAGATCAACATTTTTAGACTAAAAAGCTTTATCGATAAATTGATAAATAAGAGTTTTTGATCGAAAATATGTTTTAATTTTCTAAAAAGAAATTTTCCCGGTATACTGTGTAAATATGAAGTGTTGCAAAAAAAAATTATGAAAAAAAATGAAAAAAGATGAAAAAAATAATGGAAAAAAAAATGAAAATGATGTGAAAAATATAATGATGTTGCTAGTATAGTTTCTTAATAAATAAAGGGAAAATGACTTTTTCTAAAATTTAAACATTCTTTTGAACTTACACTTGTTAATACCTACAAAATTTTGAAACCAGACGTTTGTTAATTCTGATCAGTATTCTCTGTGGGGTGTCAAAAGCTTGGGCACTTGGCCGATGAGGTCGGGAGGTTCCGAGAAGAAAGTCACTTTAAAGGAATTAACTTACCTACAATGTCTTTATTTTAGAGGAATTAGCTTGCTTTGAGTTATAAACTTACTAAGTTTTACGGAAAATTTTTAGTAAAGGGTTCAAAAGTCAGAGAGTCTCGACAAATTATTCTCTGTGGGGTGTCAAAAGCCCGGTCACTTAGCCGACGAGGTTGGGATGTGCTGAGAAGAAATGTTGCTACATGGGACAATCTCACCTTTGAACTCATATAACTAAAAGTGGAACGTAAAACTTTGAAAGGTTATAACTATCTAAAATGTAGGTTGGATGGTCAAAATTCAAACTGAGCACACACACCTTAATATATTATATCTGTCAGGAGGAGAAGTTTTACACAAATTGCAAATATAAGTAGCGTTAGCATCCCAACTTGTAATTAATAATGATTTCGTTTTTAAGCTTAGTTTGGGAATAAGTGAAAAATCAAGGACGATGAATTTATCCTTCTAGGGCACCTTAGGATTGAGGTGTTTCTTATTCAGTGATCCTAAATGTTATGATAAATAATGAAAGTCAAGCATGATTGTACATAATGAGAAATAAGAAAAGTATGCGTGCAAGAAAGTAAATGGTAAAAACGGGGAGTGTTTAAAAAATTAATAATTTCTTAATCCCTTTTTATTTTACACTTTGCTACTTTTCAAGGTATTTAATTTAAGGGGGTTGGAATTTTTGGTTTCCTAAACATTGATTTATTTCATTCCGTGAGGACAGAGCAATATTTTAGTATGAGGGGATTTGGTATGTGCTTAAATACACATACCTTTTCCTTAATAAAACGAGCTTAAATGACAAAAAACGGACTTAATGAGTTTATTTTGGCAAAAATATAATTGCTGTTTTGTATTATTAACTGTGCAGTAAAGCGGTATCTCACTAAAAATGGACAAAAAGCAATTTTGCAAAAACCAGATCGAACCAGCGCCGAGGAAGTTAGGTAGTTTGTGAGAGTTGTGAAAAAAACCTTGAAGCCAAAGGCGTACGATCTTAGTGGCCAACCTGCAAGCCTATGGTTTAGTCGGCCAAAGTGAGGACAGAGCAATATTTTAGTATGAGGGGATTTGGTATGTGCTTAAATACACATACCTTTTCCTTAATAAAACGAGCTTAAATGACAAAAAACGGACTTAAAATGCCAAAATATATGCTTGTTTTGTATTATTTACTGTGCAGGTAACGGATATCCACAAAAAGACAAAAACAAGGCAAAAACCAGACGAAACCAAGCGCCGAGATTGGAAAGAGTGTGGAAAACCGAAGCCAAAGGCGTACGCATCTTAGTGGGCCAACCCAACCCAAGTTAACGGGCCAAGTCAACCTATTAAGCCATCTATACAAAGCCTTTATTATAACAAAAGCCCAAACCACTTAAAACCGGCCCAACAACAACACTAGCCCAACCTTTTTTAACCATAACCATGTTAAGTCTATTAAATCGTTAGTCCCTGGAAGTATTGCACCGTTAGTCCCTAGGGACTAACACCATCAGTCCCTAACCTAACACCCGTTATCCCTTATTTCCCCATTTTTGAATTATAATAAAATAATACCCGAAAAGGACAGGAAAGCCATAACTAAGCCCAAATCACCTTCCCATTGATGCAAACGTGTTCAAGCATCACTCTCACACCACGCTGGCACATTCAAGACCCTCCAAAATTAAGAAAACGCGTTTTGATGAGAAAGAAAGTCAGAGATTCAGTTTTAATGGTGATTTAAGCTTTCCTAAAACAATTTTGGGAATGATTGGAAGAATTAAAGGTGATTGGCAGCTGCTTACCTCACGAGATTGCACAAGACTCCCCTATAAATAGGGGAGGGTTTCAAGTTTCAAGGGCATCTCACATCTTTTATCTTTTGCTTATTTTTTTCTTTTCCAGCAATTACTTTAATGTTTTAAGTTAAGTTTATTGTTTTTAAGCTTATTTATAAGCTATTATACCTTCCAAGCATTATACTTTGAAGTTATTCAATAAAAAGTAAGTTTCCATTATTGTTCAGCTTATTTACTTTTCTGCTTATTCAAATGCTTATTTCTGTCTTATTTGTGCTTATTAATATCCTTATTTGTTATTTGTTGCTTATTGATAGTTAAAATCTCATTAGTTTAAGTTTTGATAAAAGTCTGTCCTAAACAACTTAAAATTGCTTATTCTGTTTGCTTATTATTAAGTGCTTATTGAAGGTTGGATTTTTCTTATTAAGTCTTTTTATACTTAGTTGGTAATCTGTTCTTAAAAACCCTAGCCTAAATCAGTCCTTAATAGAAAAAAAAATGAAACAAGGAATTCTAAAGGGGTGTTTGGCACAAGCAACACTAACCCATGTTAGTGCTGCTTGAGTCTATTTTGACCCAAAAAGTTCTCTTTGGGCATCTATTCTAAGGTCTCTAAACCAGTTTTCATAAGTCTTTAAAGTCCAAAATTCCTTTGTAAGGTTTTTAGTACTTATGTGTTGGATTTTTGGTCATCAGGCTCAGATTTTTTAAACTTTTGCTTAAATTTTCATTAAAAGCTTAATAGTATTGTTAATGTTTTTGTTTTAGTCTCAATATGCATTAGAATAAGTTTGAAAAGGTTTGCAATTGGCATTAGTGTTTTTACCTAAGTCTGTCATAGTCATTAAAATTAAGTTTAAAAAGTTTAAAGTCTTATTTTCAATCTCAAAGTTAGGAATGTTTGAGTATGTTTTAGGTTGTGATTTTGTTTGCACAAGTAGCTTATAGTCCAAGCTCAATCTGTTTGAGCTTATTTTGTGGGTTAGAGCTTATCTAGTAGCTTATAAATAGAACTGCAGTTTGCCCATTTTTTCTTTCAAAATCTCTTAAAAAACCAAAAACATAGAAGCTGCTTAACAACCTTTTTCATTTGCAATTTTATAGCTTATTAGTAATCTATATTGCTTAATTTTTGCTTATTCTCAAAGCTTAATGTATAAGCTTTATCTGTTTTGAGTTTTTAGACAATAGCTTATTAGTTATCTAGCCTAAAAATCAGCTTAAATATGCCCTCTTAGGCTGTCTTGTTAAAAAGCTTAGTCAAAAGGCTAGTTTGATATCTGAGCTTATGGCTTATTGTATTTGTTTAATTTTTGTTTAGAATTGCTTATTAGGTTAAGTTAAAGGTATTTGTGGCTTATTTAGTCTTTGCTTAAGTTTAGTTCAGCTTATTCTCAAAAAGTTGTTAAGTTTAAAAATCCCCTTTAAGTCTTTAAGTATTCTGTCACCTTAATCAGCTTATATCTAGCTTATTTGAGATTTTTATAAAAAATCATTTCACAAAAAAGTCTTATTTTGTTTAAAAAGAAAAAAAAAGTTTAACAAAAACCAAGGTCCGGGACTCGAACTTGCAACCTTAGCTTCACACACACACACACGTCCTTAACACCACACCTCTACTACCAACATGCCATTGGGTCTTTTCCATTCATAGTTTGCACAATTAAATATATAAGGGTTGTCTCAGTTTTAGCCTTATAAGCTGTTGGGGATTATTAACTGCTTATTTAAAAGCAGTATTTCAAAAGTATTATTTTTCTTGCATTCTTTATAGCTTAAAGTATTTTCCTGCATTTTTCCAGAATTTTAATAATTAGTTTACTATTTTTTATATTTAATTTAGATTATAACTGTATTTAATTCATAATAAATTAAATAAAAGTCAAAAAAATATAATTTTTTTTAAAAATTTTCTTTTATCATTTAGGATTGTTAAAAATTAAATTTGCTTTTCTAGGGTTAAAATTTGATGTTTTAGGTTTTTAGGCCGCGTTATTAAAATCCCGTTAACGTTTTTCGTTTTTAATTTGTGTTTGCTTAATTGCTTTCCTTTGCATTGTTTTAGAATTATAATTGTAGAATTAGAATCAAAATCCAAAAATCTTAACCTATTCAAAATCCCGATCACAAACGTCAACTCGAAGTTCAATTCACGCCTCGTCAGGAACAAAAAACGACCCGGGGAACGACTAAGAAGGGGTCACCTTTGAAGTCGAAGCTTCCGGAATTATATTTTATTCGTGAGTTGGTTTGTTTGCCGATTCACCTATATTATATATATACTATTGACTACGATCACACCTTTTCTGGTAACAAGAGTGACGATGCTCATGAGCATGTGTAGTGAGTTTTAGACATCGTGAGCTTATTCAATATTCCTAAAGTATCACACGATGCTTTCATGTTACGCGTCTTCCCCATTACACTCATTGGAGCCGCTAAAGGATGGGTGGACCGACTTTCACCAGGAACCGTTAATTCCTGGGATCTCCTTAAAAAGGCCTTTATCTAAAGGTATTGCCCACCTTCTAAAACCGCGAAGCTGTTTGAAAAAATCCGAAACTTCAAACCAGAAGGTGACGAAACATTATACCAAGCTTGGGAACGGTATAATGATCTGCTTTATAAATGCCCAACTTACGACATCAACAGCCATCAAAAACTAAATATCTTTTACAATGGTATGGGATCTATGAACGGTCAATTGCTTGATTCTCAGGGTCCGATTCCGGGCATGATACCTGCTCAAGCATTAACGAAAATCCAGACTATGGCTGGCCACTCCCAAAAGTGGCATGATGGTTCAACTAGCAGAAATGTTGATAATAGTAGTAATCCTAAAGGAATTTCTACTATTGTTAACAAACTTGATAGCTTAGGTCGAGACATAAAGAAGCTAAAGGAAAATGTAAATTTTATTCAAGTAGGATATCAAATATGCGGAGGAGCTCATTTGGACAAAGAGTGTCCTTTAAACGAAGAAGTTAAGAGCATTGAGGCAGTTAAATATGGGGAGTTTGGACCTTCCCAACCTTTCGGTAATGGAGCTAAATTTCGTGTAGGTCCGCCTGGATACTACACGCGTATTAACAATCACCCACCCTTTGGAGAAAAAAATCCTAGCTTAGAGGAACTTATGAACAAACACCTAGAGGAGTCATCGCGAAAAAGGGCTGAAATGGAAGAATGGTTGAAGATCAACAACTTCTTATTCCCATCAGATTTTATGGTTATGGATATGTTAAATACCCGTAACGAAACCATGATTCTGGGAAGACCATTCCTAGTAACTATTCATGCCAGAATTGATGTCTTTAATAAAGAAATCTCCTTGGGAATCGGACAAGATAGGGTTGTCTTCAATATGAACAATAAAACTCATAACTTCAATACTCCCATAGGAGAGATTTATATGATAAAATCAACTTTTGATAATGAGTATACCTCTCATACCTCGTCAGATCCATCATCTAGGTTTGAGAAAACCAATGACTTCGCATATGTGAACATTTATTGCAACGAATTATCTTAGAATTCACCCACCCACCCCCCCCCCCCACCCCACCAACCCCCCCCCCCCCCCACCCCCCACACCCCCCCCCCACCCCCCCCCCCCCCCACCCCCCACCCCCCCCACCCCAACACCACCACCCCCACCACCCCACCCCACCCCACCCACACAACATCTCACTACATTTCAACACCCACCCAGAGAACTTGCAAATCCCCCCGCACTCCAATGTGACTCTAATGATCCTTACTAAGCGCACATGAGATAATATGAGCACTCACAGCCACTATACCACACCAGCACTACACCGCCGGCACCTCAAGTCAACACGCACCCGTATATAATAGAATGTATACTCTCGCTTCCAACTGTATTGATAGTGGTGTCTCTCGACTTACCTCACTAATACCCTCCTCAGTATACACCTACTGTGATGCCGGACTTCATCACTATACCGTGCCTATCTACCTGTGACACATCCTCAGTAGACCCGGCAGAGCACACTCACAAACTCTTGGCCCAACACGGGACAATCCTACATAAGCCTCACCCAACCATAACCCATCGCTACGATCACGCCTTATTCCCATCAGATTTTATGGTTATGGATATGTTAAATACCCGTAATGAAACCATGATTCTGGGAAGACCATTCCTAGTAACTATTCATGCCAGAATTGATGTCTTTAATAAAGAAATCTCCTTGGGAATCGGACAAGATAGGGTTGTCTTCAATATGAACAATAAAACTCATAACTTCAATACTCCCATAGGAGAGATTTATATGATAAAATCAACTTTTGATAATGAGTATACCTCTCATACCTCGTCAGATCCATCATCTAGGTTTGAGAAAACCAATGACTTGCATAATGAGAACAATTATTGTAATCATGAGCAAGGACGAAGTTGCAAGAAGCCGAAACTTAAATTTGATATAAACCTCCTTAGTACACACTTTTGTAAACCTGCTAAACAAATTCTAAAGGGAGAACTCAAAATTTGGCCGACATGTAACCCAAACATGATAGAGTGTAATAGAAGCCTAAAAATATATGGAATGGATGAAGAAGGAGTTCTAAAAAAGTGGTACTGTTACCCTAATGATGATAGGAATAGAATAAACGGGGGCGGTTTATCATTTCCTGAATTCCTCTTAGTAAAATACGGAGAGACCCAAGAGAAGGAATTGAATTGGGACGATAGGTTTGAGGAATGGTGTAACAACAATCCAAACCTAGACACTCCTACTTTGAGGTTTACCACGGTCTAGGAGAATCTCAACCATAGACTGAAGGACTACCCTTTCAAGGATTGGCTATTAACAAAGGTAGGACACATAAATGTAAGCGAACCAATGAAGAAAAACCTACTAAAAATGGCTAACTGATTGTTTTCAAGAAGATCTAGTAAAAGACCCGCGAGAAAGGAGTTTTAACGATTATAAGTGGATGTTAGACTTAGAAATCGACCTACTAGCCGATGAATATGAACTAGGGATTAGAAAGAAAGGGCATGTGCTCGAAGATATATAGGAAGTTTGCAAGAAAGTACGAGGAACTAACTCATATTAGTGGCATGATCATGGTCTAGAGGAAAACAAGAGACAAGAAGCCAGCTTAGAAATGAAAAATTATACTCCGCTACAAATTCATATGGAGACATTTGAATTAAAAGATACTCGTTTACTAATGGACAAAGTTTCATTTGTGTCAGCAAAGGGAAAGAGGAGACATTACCATTAGGAAGGGAAAATAGATCCAGGTTTAGAGATATGATCCGAGAAGAGGTGAAGTTCCAAAGAAAAACATAGAGCGTTTTGAGTCTAACTTTAAAGAATCGATAATAAACAAAAGTGCTTGTCGGGAGACAACCCGTCTTTTATTTTATGCAATTTTGCTAGTTTGTAGGTTTCTCACTTATTTGTGCAGGGGTTTTACAGCTTGGGACTGGAGTCAGGGGTCTACTCATCTCATTTTAATGTGGAAATTAAAGGTTCTGTTTCGGCAATGATTACGGCGTATCTCGTACAGAGGTTTACGCCGTAACTCTTATGATCTAAATTTTCAAAATTTTTAATTCACATGATTACGGCGTAACCAAATTAAAGTTTACGCCGTAATCCCTTTCTGAAAACCTTAAAATTAGTTTTAAACCTTTTCAAAACCGTGTATAACTAGATGGACTTTGTAGGTATGTTCTCTGAAAGCCCTCACGAGACTTCACTCGTCCACTTGGGCCATCAAGTGGTTTAAAAGGCTGGTTGCATATGCTAAATGCAACCGTGATTCCTATGAACGTGAGTTAGGTCTATTATCTTTGAATGTTTACTGCTTTTTGTTGTCTAGTGATTCCAGGGGAAACAAGGTTGCTCTATAGTCGCTTTGCAGGAATTCGGTTCTTGCAATACTTTCATTTGAAGAGGAGAGCAATGCTTAGGGGAGTCTTTTGTTTTAATTCTACTCTTTTTCCATTTAAATTTCATTTCTATATATGTACAATAAGGACATTGTACAAAGCAAGTGGCGGGATGGGAGTAGAATTACCAATTGACCTATATTTGCCTTCGATTTTCTAGTTTTATTTGAAAAATTAAGCCAATTTTAAAAATTTGACCTGTTTTTCCTACTAAACTAGAAGTAATCTTTGCCGAGTACACTATAATTCTTTATTCCATTTGGTTAGGTTAAGCCTAATTTGTCTGTTTTCATCTATTATACATAAATCCACCAAAAATATGAGTGTGCCGGTAGTATTGTAGACTTTAGAACTTGGCATGTACATCGTTTCAAGACCTAGTTGATTAGTTGGAATAGATAGTTCAAGAAGGAAACATCTTAGGAATTCACCTAAATAGCCCATTTGTGTGTGTTTATCGACTTGCCACACTAGCTTATCGACCTCCCTGTGTAAACCCTTAGTGGCACTCATTATAAGTGCAATATACCCTTAGATCACCTTGTTTAGCCTATCCTTGTTTACACCTAATTTGTTCGTTACACCATTTCACCTAAGCCTACCATGTAGTCTATTTTTCTTTGCGTTGAAGTTTCTGGCTACCTAAGTCCATGGTTCGGGAAAAATAGTTTGAAGATTAGCACGTTCGTTGATGACATATTATTCTGATCATAGAAGTCCCCTCGTATATTGTCACTTTCGATACTATTTATCTCAAGTGGGGGGATGTGTTGTTTATATCTAGGGGCAAAAAAAATTATTATTAAGAAAAAGGTGGTGCGACTATAAGCCACCTATTGTGATAGCTCCCGAGGTTGGTTACGTATTATAAAACCAACTAAAGGTGGTGCAACTATAAGCCACCTTGTGATGAAGAGGATGGTGCAACTATAATCCATCCTAGAATATGGGTTAGCATACTCTGCAAGATCTCATTATTAGCTAACCCATTATGAAGATATGATCAAGTCCTTGCACTAGAAGACTTGGACTATGGATGGACAGTAGCTGGGTATGGATACCTTAGATTTAAATGACTATTTGTTTGTGTTTTTATCTTAACACCCATTAAAATGTATCCCATGTCACGCAATATCCCAATATAACCCATGTTGCCTTTAAGACTGTTTGGACCCTAATTCTAGCTGGTGGAGATTTGTGTACCTTCCAAGCTTATGATAGAATACATGCTATGACTGACCAATTAAGTGACCACCCCAAAATGAAACACTTAGATTAGTCGTGTGGATTGAGTGTTTTTGTTCCCTTTCGTGAGGTGTTCGGCTTTGATGTCTTTCTAGCATAAGTAAATTATAAACTCATTTCTCCAAGTTAAATTGAGGAAACATTTTTATGATTTATTCTAAACGGTTCTACTTGAGGGCAAGTAGAAGTCAAGTGGGGGATATTTGATAACATCAAATAGTTTACACTTTTTAGTATCAAATTCCCTATGAAAATGCTATTAAAAATGTTATAAATGTCTAAAAACACTACTTAATCACTTATATTTAGTTTTCAAGTACAATTTGAGCATTTAGGCAAAAGACGCAGGATTTGGACATGGAAGACATGCATTTGTTGCTGAATTTAAGAAACCAAGGCCAGTTACGGCGTAACACCCCCGACACAGTTACGCCATAACATAAATTTACAAAGAGCTGAGTCATCACCACCTTTACGCCGTAAAGCCTCATCATCCTTACGCCGTAACAATTCAAACTTGAAGAGATGATGTATCCTACTCAGCATTACGGTGTAACGCCTACGATCTGGTTACGCCGTAACACAAATTAAGTCTGAAGAATTGAAGTACACGTATGCAAGGTTACGACGTAACGTCTACATAACTGTTACGCCGTAACGGGTTTGAATAGTATAAATAGAGCCCTAATCCGGCTTCATTTTCATCATTCACTCCACCACTTCATTCCACAACAGCAAAGAGGTGACCAATACCTCTAAAAGACAAAGCATTCCACCAGAAGTCAAAGGGAGGATCACTTTACATTACTAAGCATTAATCATTCATAACGTACGCTTTGTAAGGATTATAGTTATTCAATCATTGAAATCATTTATGTCTTATATTGTTGTTGTTATGAGTGGCTAAGCACCTTTAGTGCTGGCCTAACCATGTATTCACTATTGTTATGATCTATGTTTCCTGTTTAATAAAAGTTTTATTGGATATCCTTATAGCCTTTCATAGATCCCTGTATTTTGGTAGTGAAGAGGGTGATTTTAGATCTTGTTAGTCCTAATAGTAAATTGAACATTTTGAACATAGGATTAGCAAGGTACTAGGATAGTTTGGCACCTATTCCTAGTGTAGTAATTGATCATTTTACCGCCTTTATCACATTAAACACTTAAAAAATGCAGGAACTCTTTCAGAGAGGGTTAGTAACCTTTAGGTTACTAAATTGGTCTTAAGGATAGTTGGGATTTAACCACTACGAGCTTGGATACCCTGCCTGTGTGATCATAGGGGATTTTGGGATCACAGAGTTAGTATAGGATTGACCTTAGTGGCCAACGCGGGTCTTTTGATATTAGAACCACTAATGAAACTTGTAATTAAATGTGGCACAGGAAACGTAGTCATAATAATAATGAAATGGTTAGGCTAGCACGCCTTTCTCCCTATTGTCTTCAAACTTATTTACTTTTTTGCATTTATTTTCTTAGTAATTTAAATCAACTCAAAACCATTTTCTAAACATGACACAATCAATTTAAAACTAGTATACCTTAGCTCTTGGGACGACCTTAGATTTACCAACTATTGCACTACATAACGACCGGGTACTCTGCCCGTTAGTGCGTGTAGCGGTAGACGAGTTTTATAAATTTAAAACTTGGCAAATATTTATTCAAAATAATTTACGCATCAATACCAAACATGGGTGGCTAACCTTGTGATGGTAAAAAGGTAGATGAAGTATGGAGAATGTGTGCCAGTTTTAAGGATATTAACAAAGCGTGTCCCAAAGACTGTTATTATTTACCAGAGATTGATTGGAAGGTAGACTCCCTCTTAGATTATAAAATCAAATTTTTTTCTAGATGCCTACAAAGGCTATCATCAGATATGGATGGCGAGAGAAGACAGGCACAATACATCATTTCACACTCTGATAGGAATCTTCTCTTACAAGAAAATGTTGTGTGGTTAAAAAAAATCAGGAGCTACCTATAATAGATTGGTCGACAAGGTCTTCGCAAGTCAAATCAGGAGAAACATGGAAGCCTATGTGGACGACATGGTGATAAAGAGAATGGATGAAGAAGACATGTTGCTAAATATCCAAAAAACGTTCAGTAGACTCTGATCAATAAACGTGAACCTTAACCCAAAAAGTGCTCTTTTGGGATGGAAGAAATAGAATTTCTATGATTTATAGTATCAAGAAAAAGAATCAAAGCCAACCTCGCAAAAATAGAAGCACTAGCCAATGTAAGACGAAGAAATACATTATAAAATCTTCCAACTCTGGTAGCACCAAAAGCAAGAGAAAACTTGGTAATGTATCTGATAGCCTCAAAGAGTGCATAAGCGCAGTATTAATGGCAGTAAGAGGATGAGACCAAAGGCCTATATACATCGTCAGCGGGGTACTTCTAGGAGCGGAACTAAATTATCCAAGGATGAAAAACTGTTGTAAATGGTTATCTAATAACCCTAAAATTACACATAATATTCTACGAGCTACCCAGCAGAAATAAAGCGCGTATAACATTTATAACTAACATAAAAACATAAAAGGAAAAACGTACCAAATAGCAACCAAGCTATGTGAAGAACCGATACTTCTTCGAGAACACGCACGTGTATTAAACGTGTTAACAAAAACATTCTGAGTTGTTAAGGGAAGCAACCTTTACGTGTATCCACACTACACGTTATCCAATATCACCTGAATGTTAGTTCTTTGAACCAACAAACAATAGAATACTAGATAGAAGAGAGAATAAGGGATGTGAATTATAAGCTAGGTGATCCCCTATTTATACTAGATGAATTAGGGTTTATCTAAAATACCTAGCTTAGGGAAAAAGCTAACTCAAAAACCTAACCCATCACCCCCATTGGGCTTAGGCCGGTCGAACCAAGGGTAAACACCCATTGGTGTTGACTTTTTGACTTTTTATTTATTTATGAATAATTATTTTCAATTACACAATAATTAAAAAGCCTAATAGTTAATTTTTCATAAACGAACTAATTAACGTTCGTTACTATTCTACCGTCGGATCACATATTAATATATATAATAAATATACAATTATATTATTATAAATAATATTAGAGTGATATCTAAGTGTATACGTGTGTGACCCCGTAGGCTCACGTATTCCCAGCCGTATAAATATCCGTATGACATGAGCACATCCCAACAAAAACTAGTAATTTTATTATTCTACGCAGCTAGGAGGCTAAAAAGATATTTTTAAGCACATAAGGTTATACTCCTAACAAACAAGCCAATATGGCTCATGTTGATTGGTATGTGTTTAATTACACATACCTTTTACCTTTAAAAACGAGCTAAAATAACTAAAAACGGACTTAAAATGCCAAAAATATGCTTGTTTTGCTAATTGTGTTGTGCAGGAACGGATATCTAAGAAAAAGACGAAAAACGAAGCCAAAACGACAAAACCGGACACAAAATGGTAAA
>BQNB010088967.1:0-27524 GCA_026074375.1 Tanacetum coccineum
GGGGTTACTATATAAAAATTTAGAGATAATAGCCGTTTACTACAGGTGTGCAGAATCTGCGCACCTTTACCATTTCGGCTATAATTAATTCATCCGATATCGAATCCGGTTGATTCCACCCGAAAAATAATCACAAGACATACGGCTACAACCTAGTATTTTAACTTAATATACAGAATCTATTGATTTTTCTCAGTTCCTTTGTTTTATCAACCAATCAGATTTCTTGAAAATTATGAATTAGTTTAGGGTGTAACGAATTTGCTATGGTTTTATGATTTTGGTTTAGGGTTAGATGAATTAGGGTTTTAGGATTAGGGTTTAGAAGTTATGCATTGGGTGTTTGTACCTTGTGTTAAAGTGGTGGTAAGATATAAACATGATTTAGGAGGTAAAACGACCTAGTTTGTATTTCATGCATAATTGACTTGTACATTGGGCTTTAGAAAGTTGTAACTTGATTTAGGAGGAAAAAGATATTCAAATGTTGTGCATTGATACTTGTATACGTGCTTTAAAGGCTTGTACATTTATTTTATATGTATACATTACAAATAATTAGGGTTTTGATATAAACGTTTAACGTTTAAAGCCTGTTTTAATATAACGTTGCAAATGGTATGTTAAATGAATAATGTACTTGGTAATAATGATGTTAAGATATAGAATTGACATATTAGGATGTTTATATGATATAAATATAGATATAGATGACATAAGTAGGTTGTGTGAACTTGTTTAGTTTGCTATGTAAACAATGTTACATAATAGAATGTAATAAAGCGAAAAATTTCCCGTACAAATGTGATCATAATATAATAAGTAGATATTTCATTGATGAAAATTTCGGGTTGTTATAGTCCTCCTCCGTTATAGAAATCTCGTCCTGAGATTTAGTTGAATGCCGAAGTTAAGGAATGATTATGAATTGTAAAAGAGTTGCTACTCATGTTGGATACATATTTGGAAATGAACAGATGATGATTAGAGACTTAATTGTATGAAGGTAATAATGATAATGATTAAATGAAGAAAAGGAATTATTTGTACAAACGGATTGAAAGAAAATTGTTTGTAGGAATGTCATACTTAAGTAATCTTGTCTCTTAGTAAGTAGGCTCCCTTATGGCCCTGTTGTTTGCTTTTGAGCATTGATTTGCATAATGCCCTTTCTCTCTACATGCATTACAAGTTATGGATACTGGTTGTAGGTTGTTTCTAGTGATTGGTCTCTTGTTTCTGCAGTTCTTGGTTAGATGACCTACCCTGTTGCAAGTCTTACACCTGACAGTGCAAGGTCCTATGTAATGCAGGGTGCACCTTTCACACAAGGGACAATTCCCAGTATACCCATTGGTGGCAGCATAAGTCCTGAAGGTTTCTTGTCTTCTATTTTGTTATTGGTGGTAATCATTGTTAAGGTTCTTATAGTTGCGGTTATCTTGGTAGTTGTTGTTATTGCAATTGTTGGAGTGGTTATTGTTGTTGTGTTCATTGGGATAGTTGTTGTTGTTGGTGGTGTTTCTTCTATCTTCAAACTTTTGTTTGTGATTATTGGTGTCTTGCGCAGAATTGTGTTTTATTACCTACTCCATCAACCTTTGAGTTATGGTAATGGCTTCCTCCAGAGTTTAAGGTTTTGAAGCAGTAATGTTTCCTTCAATGCTTTGGGGTAGTCCCCCGATGAAAGCTTCCATAAGTTTCTCGGTGTTTGGTACCATGTTTGGGCATAAGACGACTAATTACTGGAATCTCCTAATGTAAGTCTTAAGATCATTTCCTTGCATAACCAAGTTGTAAAATTCGTCTTCCATTTTCTTGATTTCAGTTCGAGGGCAATACTTATTGGTTAAGAGCCTTTTCAATTCGGTCCAAGTGATTTGATTGGCTTGATCTATTCCAATAGGTTGGGCGTATGCATTCCACCAGGATAGGGCGTCATTGGTTAGGGTACCAGTAGCAAATGTCACTTTGTTTTCCTCGGCACAGTTGCTACGAGAAAATACCAATTCAGTCCGCTCAAACCAGCGAATGAGGCCAACTGCTCCTTCCGTACCATTAAAGTAGAAAGTTTGACAGCTAACGAACTCTTTATAGTTTCCTGTTTTTGCTACAGGAGTTCCAGTAGGTCCGGTGTTCCTGTTAGGATTACTAACACTTGCCATTGTTGCAGCTTGTGCTTCCAGAGCTGCGGCAATGCCATCAGCAATTAGTTGTTGGATGGCAGCCAAAGTTATGGCTGGTGTTTCAGATGTTGATGTTTTCTTGGGAGGCATCTATATACAAGATGACATAGAATAAGAATCCATAAAACGATATAGTCATATCACAAGTTAAGGTATAAGAATTATAACACAAAGATTTATGATCATTCTTTAGTAATACATTGTAGGATTCAAAGGAAATTTAAGAATTTAAGACTTCCAGAGATAAATACGGAGATAATGGAATGAGTGATCCAATAGGAGGCTTAGTGTTTAAAGGTTTGAGGAAAATTAGATGGTAAAAGAATCATAGTAATCTCGGATAAAGATATGAGTCATCCTATGACAGGATATAGGATAGACAATCTCAACATACATAACTGGTATTATGAAACAACGAGATATAATGGAATCATCACTGTATTAGATCATAAACAACTTGTCTATATAATTTACATAACAAGCGTCATTATTTATACCATTCATCCAGTGGCTAGATTCTAGAAAGCTGTAAATGACATAGATCTAATCTAGTGGTTCTCCTTCGTTGTTTTTGAGTTCTTGGATTTTGTCTAGAAGACTCTTGACGACGAATCTGGGTATCCTTATTTCCAGAGATGAACTTTCTGACAAGCATCTAATTCATTAGATTCCTCGAGGACTGGTTCTTCTCCTAGTGGTCGCGGTATGATCCATAATGAGTTATCTAATTCTGCGAAGATAGACTTATCAAAGGGATAGTCTGGTGGTGATGTAGTTGACCTAACCGGTGATGAAGATCCTACTGATGAAGATGGAGATACTGAAATGGGTGATTTAACAGGAGTCTCAGTGTCTTTAGGTGGTGAAATTTTCTCGGGAGGAAAGAAATCTCGGGAATAAAACATTGGTGGTAGTGATAATACTGAAGATAGAGGTAAAACAGCTGGTAGAGCAATAATAGCTTGAGGTGGTGGAATAGCATCATATGCTTGCATGTCCTTCAGATATGGATTATTGTAGAAAAGTGAGAATGTTGGTGGGATCATACCATCCCTAGAATCTTCCAAAGAGTTAAAAAAAATGCTTCCCGATGTAGCTGACGAAGCTGAAGTATAGTTATGAATATTCATAGTGGAAAAAGCATTTTCCATATCGAATCTCAGATGAAGTGATAGTAGAATGAGGGGACGAAGACATGACTGTAACAATCCAGTGGAAATAACATAAGTTATTTATATAATAATATAATAGTTATGTATTATCTACCATGGAAATTTCTTACACATACTATTCTGGAAACTGCAGTGGCACGGAGGACTTTGATGGCTAGAAAAGAAAAGTAGTTATAGTTAAGGTTTTAACCTTGTTCTCTATAACCATGGCGCTGATACCAATCTGTAACACCCCCATTTTTACATATAGCAGCGGAAGCTAATCTGGGGTATTACTTCATAGTACAACAGTCATAATCATAGAAAACGATTCAAAAGAGACGTTTTTGAAAATTTAGTTATCATTCATTTATTCATCAGAGTTTTACAAAAGGAGGTCCCAAAATCTAGAAACATAAAGTTTGAATGATAACAATTTAGCCATCTTCAAGTCCGTGCCACTCCGTGCCTTAAGTTGCTCAATTACCTGAGATAACATGCTTAAAAGAGTCAACACAAAGGTTGAGTGAAATTCATAGGTTTTATGATAAATAAACAGTGAGATTCCTTGTTATACCCATAAGTGTAATGATTGCATTGAATTATAGAAATCAGTATTATTGCATTGTGGTATTATATAATTGCGTCTAAGCTCATGGCACACAAACTGACTTGTGTATATATCAACAATGATATATATAATGATAATGGCCCTCGGTGTAGGCAATTGCCATATACCTATGAGATTCAAATATAGTGCGTTTGGTTACCTATCCGGCTAACACAAACGGGATTCGTCAATCCCGATAGGCCTATCCACAATATTCGCGTTCACTCGCAAGTGATTAATGGTCCATGATAGTGAGGGTCTTTTGGCATAAAGTGACTTAGACATTAGTTGTAATAGTATATCAGGATAGCATATAGTTTGAAAAACACTTGTATTCATAATTTATAGCATGTATCCCCCTCACGGGTTTATGAAAACATTAAAGAGATTTAAAAGTGAGGCTATGAACTCACCTTAACAGTACAGTGAAATCTGATTGATGGCAAAAGTATATGAAATGAAAGTAACGGCTTCGTCACACAACCTGGGTAATATGTCAAGTCTTAGTTTGATTGAATATGTTTTATGTCATAATGTAATATCATTTGATTGAACTTATTATGGAATTATTGCATCACTGTTCGGGCCATCATAATTCAGAGGTCATGTAGTAAACGTTTGAGGAGCCAGGGCACTTTAAATCGTAAACCCAACAAACTCGTCAAAACGTATACCCAAATGAAACCCCTCACATGAAGCTCCCTACTAACGTGGTACGATAAAATGTTAAATTTTTCAAAAGCTAGTTGATGATAAGTTACGTTAAATATGTAACGTAATTGATTTATAATGCGACGATCGGTGATTAATAACGACAAATGTGTCGGGTTTTAATAAAATCAAGTTTTATAATATTAATATATATTTTTATAATTTATATATAAAAATATAATATTTTATTAAGTTTGCAAAAATGGCAAAATATACCCTTGGATTATAAACTTTTACAAGTTTAGTCCTTTATATATAAAGTATATGCAATTTAAACCTTTAACTTTGAAACATGGCAAAATAGGTCCTTATAGTTATAACTTTGAAATAATGACATTTTCAGCCCCTATAGTTATAAGTTTCAAAAAGTTACAATATATACCCCTTGCATGGAAATTATTTACAAAACGAGTCCAAAACGCCATGCAAGCTTATTTTAAGAATCTAAATGATATTTGCAGGTTATACCTTATTAGAATAAGCAAAAATAAGATGTTTTAATGTAACAAAAGTTTAGAAAACAGATTTGTTAGTTAGAAAATCAAAACGTGCCGTTTTTAGGGTTTTTATCAAAAACACATGGGCTTAGGGACTTCTCTTGATCTTCTACTGCTGCTAAAATGGGTCGAAAAGGGTTTTTATGATCCGTACGCCTAGAAATGGTTTCAAGACTTCGTTTTTCTTGCTTCTTGGCTTCTATTCTGAGCTTAGAGACTTCTCTTGATCTTCTATTGCTGCTATAGAAGTGTTAGAATTCCATTTGTGGGTAAGAGATGAGATGTGGGGGATGATTTGAAAGAACATGTATGTATGCCTATTTATAGTACTTGAAACACTTAAGGACCAAGTTTCCTTGGTAGACAAGTGTTAGGACAAGTAGAGGATGACTATTAGCAGCTAGGAGGTGAGTCTTACACGCTAGAACTAGCTAGGATTGAAAGGTGGAAGGATTTTGGGGTGTTTGTGTGCTTGGCTAGAAATGAAACAACAAGGTGATGATGTAGCTTCTTGGTGGCCATAGAATGTGTTTGAGGTACTTGTAAGCTCAAGTATTTATACGGAAGATATGGGTATCCGTGCCTGCAATCACCAAAGACCAAAAATGGAACAAGTCCAATACGACAGTATCAGGGATAAGTCAATATGTGGATTCAAGCTAATATGGGAATAAATTATTCTGGGAAGATATCAAACGTGGTCCCTACTCAAGAAACTCCAATACGCTTTTTTTTATCTAGCCATTGGATACGCCGTATCGACCTGACTTCACACTGTATAAATACAAAACTCACAAACGAGTTTTAAGTGTGCTAAATCATCTTTTCGATACCTATCAAAAATTCGATTTTTCAGAGGAGAAAAATGAGAAGAAGGGTCTTGCACGCATTTCCCAATTCCATAAAGACATCGTGTAAGTTCGTAAAGTCCAACATACATGTAACTAAACTTTAGTTAATCATCATTATTTCTATAAAGAAATATTCACAAGATCTATTAAGGTATAGCCCGTAAAAATGGTCATGTTTAGCCTAAATTGAGCACCACTAGTGATAGTCTCATATTCATTCTCTAATTTGATTAAATGGCTCTTTTTAAATATGCCTAATGATAGTCTACATCGATAGACTTGTTTACGTGCTTTTGTATGCGACATATCATTTAACTGGATCTAGTGATACGGACCAAGTAATCTAGATGCCGGGATAGCTCTCCATATAGTAATTTATACATCTAGAATCATAAGATCACAAACATTGTCCTTCTAAAATCGTGTTAAGGATACACTTCTGGCTTAACTAGTTAATAGAAATTGCCTTTGGTTTATTGAACATGTTGACTAGTAGGTGAATCTAGATAATTCAACAAATAATGTTCTGATTCCATTGGATAGTTGGACAAGTGGACTACTAGAGTATAAATTGCCATTAAGAAGTAAGTCGGTAAAGTCTCTATGATCTAAGGTTTAACAAGATCACCATTGCTTTAATCCCTAAGATGAATTAGAATTAGGTAATAAGGATTCTTTATGTGGATGCTTTAATTGTGACAAATTTAACGTGTCTAGGTCTTAGGATGAAGTCCTGCCTAAGTCTAAGAATGATATGCCTCTTCGAGATAAGTAATCATTGCACTGAATAAACAAACCAACCTTCTAATCGGATTAATGATGGCTAATATAGTTTTCTATCATAAGGCTCGACCGCTCTTTTATCTTCTATTAATTTTCTTGCGTGGGTTAAAGTGTCTTGAATTGATTATAGTCACCAACCAAACCCGTGCTAGTCTCTCAGGCTGAAACCCCCCTTTTACCTATTAGAATTAGGATTAGAACTAACATAGGATTAACATAGGTTGACTTAGATTAGAATTAACTTAGATTAGATAAACCAAGATATAAATAAATTGAGAGATTTAACCTCGCTTCAAGTGTTTTGTCCCTACTTACTACGAATCTACCACCGACCGGGTACACTGCCCTTTAAAGGGTTGTTTTTTGTTATGTCGGCAAAATATAAATTTAAAACTTGAATCATAAAAATATACACCACACAACGACACATCAAGTTTTTGGCGTCGTTGCCGGGGAGTAAAAATTAATCTTGATTTTTATTTGATATTTTGGTTTTTAACATTACATTAGATCTACCCCTTAGGATTAGTGTAGTTTGGAGTAGTTTATATTCTTGCTTGTTTGCTTACTCTGTTTGTGTGATACGGCATATTCAGTTCACTGAATACGATGTATTGGCTATTTAATAGTTTTTCTAGTAAGATTGTTACAGGATGGACGATCCAAACATTTCTATGGAATAATACATCAGGATCGAGGAAGAAAAAGCTCGAAAACACAGGAAAGTGTTTAACTGGGAAACTGCTAAGTATGGTAAAATCTGGTATGATGAAGACATTCACGACCTCAGATCCGTTGAAGACATTCACGACCTTTAATGACGGGGTATCATCTAAAACACTTTCTTGTGAACCCACGGTAAGTTCTCTTAACGATAAAATTGACTTCAGAATTTCGTTTGACGACTCCGACGATGAAGATTACACGGTATTTTTTGAAGAAAACTCGTTTTTTTATAAAATTATTTCTACCAATGATTTGAAAATGGATCTAGAAAACGATAATGAAAAAGTCAATTTGCCTTCACTTCCACCATCTGAGCCTGCAATCAGTTGTTTTAATGATTTGACTTATTTAAAGATTTTGAGAATGAATTTCCAGCCATTGTTTACAATGATGCTCAAACGTCTAAACCATATTTATTAACTGAACCAATTTTAAACCCTCAACATATCGATGAATTTGGTTTAAATGATGAAACATCATTGTCTAAATATGATGAAGAGGAATGAAACGTTTTGTACTTTAATGGTCTTTTCCCCTTCAACATTATTCATCCCGATGATTTAAAGTCAAAAAAAGACAATGATGATAATGAGATCGATATAATACAGTCTTCGGAGGGTAATGAAATTACACAAGGGTCAAATATGCTTTCTAAAACAAGTCATGATAAAATCAATAAAACTTTTAGAATGAGAAGTTTTTGTTGGGTTTAAAAGACTTCAAGATGATTTTTAGAGTTACTACTGCTCAGGTATATATTAGTGTTGTCAAGCATAACTTAGTGCTGCTGGTAATACTAATGAAAATTATGCCAAGTAGTTAGTACTGGTAGTATAAAAGTTACTACTGCTAGTTACTATTGTTAGTATAATTAGTACTGTTAGTATAAAGTTACTACTGCTAGTAGAAGTTAAGACTGCTTAGAGATGAAGATTGAAAATATATTAAGTAGTTACTACTACTAGTACTAAAGTTAGTACTGCTAGAATAAATTTCTAAGTAGTTAACGCTGCTTGTGCTCAGTTACAACTGCTGAGTGATTACTACTGCTAGAAGGAATATGCTGACAAAGATGAGATCAAAGATTGATTGGAGAACAAGAATACTTACGAAGATAAGTATTAGTTATTTCTAAAGAAGATATGTATAACTTATTTGTTTAAGAGATTATGTTTGTTTATAGAAAAGATCTTGATAAGTTAGGAAAGTATTGTAAGCCTTGTAGGACTCCTTGGTGTATAAAAGGAGGTCCTAGGGCATAATGTTAGATGTACATCTTTGATATTTGTAGCTTCAAGGTTTTGTAAACCCTAACATTATTAAGAGTGTTCGTTTAATATTGAGGCTAAAAGTTTGGTAATTTGTCTTGTTATTAATTCTGTGTTATTGTTTTATAAATAATTCTTATTAGTGTCATTGACTAGATTCCGCATAGTCTTTGATATTCATAATCAAAGTTTCTACTATAGTTGTTTTGGATTTACTCAATACAACTAAGCTTCATACAAGCTAACCAAGATCTATTCAAGTGGGATCAACAAGTGGCATCAGAGCTTGTTGAGAAACTTTGAATTAGAAGAAACAATCTATACATATAAGAACTATTTGTTTAACATGGAGGCATGATCTTTAACAATGGTTACTGCTGCAAAACCTCCAGTACTCAATCCATGAGAATTTAAGCTTTGGAAAATGAGGATAGAACAGTACTTCTTAATGACAGATTATGCTCTTTGGGAAGTAATAGTAAATGAAGACTCACCTCTACCAAAGAGAACTGTTAATGGTGTTGAGCAAACATATCCTCCTACAACTGCAGAAGAGAAGTTAGTAAGGAAGATTGTCCCAAACACCCCTTTATACTTTTAAAAAACGGATTTTAAACTTATAAAGATTAGTTTAGGCACAAATTTTAAAAGAACAGTATTAAACAAGCATAGTTAAGCACTAAAAAGTAAAAAAGCAAAAGCAAATAAGCAAAATAAGACATAAATAAGCTGAAAATAAGCTTGCTACAGTAATTTTTAAGCAAAAATGTAAAAAGAAGTATACCTTGGCTCCTTGCTCAAAACAGGAGTAAATCAACCTAAATAAGCTCTAAAACCTACCCAAGCTTATAAATAAGCTAGACTAAGCATACCAATGAGCCATCCAGTTTTGCTCATTCATCCTTTAGCTTATCAAATAGTGACTTTTTTTTCCTTTTAATTTTTCTTAAATTTTTGTATCAAAGCTTTTAAAAACAGATTATAAAGTGCTTATATTAAGAGCTTATATGGTTTTTAAAGAGACACAAGTAACTTAGAACACAAGGTAAAAGTTAAACTGAATTTTCATTAAAAAGAGAGTACAAGTACATTAAGTTAAAAATTAAACTGAGCTAAAACTACACACACAAAAAACTAACTCTAACTCCCTTTGCCTCAAGGGCTTACAAAAGCTTTATATAGCAAAATAAGCTAGGGTTTGCACTTTTTGTCTTCTCTCCTTGGTGTGCTTCTTTGTAGACACAAAACAGCTCTTTGTGCTTGTTGTGAGTGTGTAACACAAAGCAATCCTGGCCCTTCATTTATCTTGGTGCCCAAGGTCTCAAATCTAAACCCTTGATCGAATTTTGGTTTTTTGAATTGCCACCGTGGACAAGGGCCATGTGGGGGATGGGGTTTATGAGAGTGAAGGGTTTGGAGTGTTATGGGAAGGTCAACGATGTATGAAAGTGACAGGTTTGGGGTTTAGGAGTTTGGCGGGAAATGATGTTGAAGATATACAGTACTTCAAAAATGGGGGTGTGGGTTTGGGGGTTTGTCACAATTGGTCCCTCATGGTATAAGGATTCGTTGCAATTTTAGTCCATGTGGTGTGTTAACAGTTTGGAAACTTGGCAAAAACACCCCCCGAATGTTATAAAGGATATTGCATTCATGGTCCTTGTGAGTTACATCTTTGGAGGGTTGGCAGAAATAACCCTTGTGGTATCTCTTTGGTGAAATGGCAGTTTAAGCCCTTGCAAGCATTTTCTTCATATTCTTCATTAAATAAGTTAGGGACTTGGCAATTTTGGCCCCTAAACTTATTTTTCTTCACTTTTTGACTTTGGATTTGTCGGGGTTGACTTTGGTTGACTTTTTCACACTTGGGCTTTGTCTTTTCCACGCTTTTCCATTCCGTGTCCGGTTTTGTCGTTTTGGCTTCGTTTTTCGTCCTTTTCTTAGATATCCGTTCCTGCACAACACAATTAGCAAAACAAGCATATTTTTGGCATTTTAAGTCCGTTTTTGGTTATTTTAACTTGTTTTTAAAGGTAAAAGGTATGTGTAATTAAACACATACCAAAATCCCCCATACTAAGGTATTGCCGTGTCCTCACGCAATGCTATGAAGTAAGCATTTAGAAAACTAAGAATCTCAATCACCCTCGACTAATAACCTCGAAAAGTAGCTAAGTGTTCATCAAGGGAGTTAAAGACTCAAAAGTTTTGAAAATCCCCGTCTTTACCATTTTTTATTTATTTATATACACCTATTCCTACACATCTTTTTGTATTTTTCATTTTTTCATTAATCAACTAACTAGAACGTTTTGACTTTCGTTATTTAATAACTTTAAGGGATCATAGAACAAGATGCATTTCGATCCGAGAATGCCCCAAAAAGGATAAATTCATCGTTCCTGACTTTTTACTTATTCCAAACCAAGCTTAAAACGAAATCACCGTTAATTATGAGTTAAGATGCTAACACTACTCATATTTGCAATGTGTAAACCTTTTACTCCCGACAATTTATATCTTAAGGTGTATGTGCTATTTTGAATTTCAACCATGGATCAACGTTTGCAACATTCTATGTTTTACGTTCCACCCGAGAATAATGAGTTTGAAGGCGAGATCATCCCATGTAGCGACTTTCGTCTCGGCACATCCCAACCTTGCGGTTAAGTGACCAGGCTTTTGACACCCCACAGAGACTAGTATCGGGACTCACGGACCTTAGGTTTCAAAAACTCTCAGGTTTTCCGTATATACATAGCTTATAAAATATAATAGCCAAAGTTCAAAAGCATATTTGAATTTAACAAAAAGAGATCTTTTATTCACACTTAATATTAACTATTTACGCAGTTTGTAACCCTCGACCTTTTAGAAGGCTGCAACATCGGTTGTGAGCCGGCAAGATGCAGCAAACTTTTATCAGTCTCGGATTATTATTCTTACTATGGGCTTTCTTTAGAAGGCTGTAACATCGGTTGTGAGCCGGCAAGATACAGCAAACTTTTATCAACCCACAGTTTATATTTATTATATTTTTGCATTTTTCATCATTTTTTTTATATTGGGAAAACGTCTTTTTGAAAAATTCAAGTATAAATTTGAACTAAGTCTAAAGTTTTTGCTATATACTACATAAAAATTATTGATTTAAGTTTAATCTCCAAAAGTAGCACGTATATTAATCAGGTTAGAATCTTATGGGAGAAAAAGCGATAAATTATACACATGAACTCTTAAGATTTCCAAATAATCCTTTTTTAGCATCCAACTCATACTTAACACTATCATTTTTCGTTCTTCGCGAATATTCGCGAACGCTTAGTCTAAAAGTTAAGGAACAAGCTAGAGCTCAACACGCTCGATCGAGTCAAAATTTACTCTTATTCTACCCAGTAGGAAAGTCAAAATTGTGACAAAACACTTATTTTATTTTTGAAAATTTTTAAATTTTTTTTCATTTTTTTGAAATTTTGGTGGTAAAAACGGGATTACGTGAGAAACAACGGCTGCAGGCACAATCAAATCGAAGATCCCCCCATACTAGAATGAAACATTGTCCTCAATGTTTTACGAAGGGTTTCTACGTAAATCCTAAGCCGTTTATGAATTATGCTTAAAGATAAACGTTAGTCGATAAGATTAGGATATCGGGATTCCCAAATGAAGCTGAGGATTGTGAAGCTCTTGTGATCGAAGGACAAATACCGCGAGCACGAGAGGCTTCAAAAATCCGGGACATCCTGGACAATACAGCACAAAACACAAAACATGGAAAAGGTAGAGGCAAGCCTCCTCACAACAACTAAACACTTATTCATTACTAAGCTAGCATACTACTACTACTGATAAACTAGGATAAGCATGGGGTGCCTCCCACGAAGCGCTTGTTTAGGGTCACTAAGCTTGACCCAATTCCCTGAATTTAGTTGTCCTTAGGGAAGGTTTGGAGGTCCGGGATATCCATAGCAGGGATATCACCTCCAAAGTAGTGCTTGAGACGATGACCATTTACTTTGAAGTTTGGCCCGGAGTTTTGGGATAACTCAACGGTGCCATACGGGAAAACTTGAACAATGGTAAATGGTCCTGACCAACGGGACTTCAACTTGCCGGAGAAAATTTTCAATCTTGAGTTAAAGAGGAGGACTTGATCACCGACGTTGAAAACGCGGTTTTTGATCTTTGCGTCATGAATCCTCTTAGTTTTCTCTTTGTATAAAATTATAAGAAAAAAAAATAATATAATAAAATAAAAAAAAATAAAAAAAAAAAATAAATAAAAAAAGAACAATAAAAAAATAATAATAAAAACAAATAAATAAAAAAAAACCCAAAATAAAAAAAAATAACACAAAAAAAAAAAAAAAAACAACAAAAAAAAACAACAAAAAAAAATACAAAAAATAACAACATTAGGCACATGAACTATTGGTTCTCTTATTGGGAGAATATCCTCCACTACATCCATTGTAAGATTGCTCAGCTCGGGCTCTATCTTAAAATAGAAACATTCAAGATCCGGAGGAGATATGATGTGAGCAAGTTCATCGGCGAACTCCTCATGATAAAAGTCACTCCTATCGGTAGGAGGAAACAGATCATTCGAAAGATCAAAGATAAACGAATCACATTTAGAAAGAGAAATATCAGACTGAGTAGTGGTACTGCCACTACTTTTCTCTTTAATATGATCGTCATCGAGATAGAAAACTTCATAATCCGGAAGAGAATAATCAGAACGAGTAGTGGTACTGCCACTACTAATCTCTTCCAGATTAAAGCAGAAAGTTTCAGATTCGGGTAAAGAATTATCAAAGGTGTTAGTCTCCTCCAAGAAAAAGTTAAGAGATGTGGAGGAAGACTTGGTCATAAAATCAGAAGATGGAGTCGTTGGCACGAGTCGTAATTTTTAACCAACTTGTGGGCATCTTTGTATATTGAAGGCCAAAAGAATCCGGCATCAAAGACCTTTTTAGCGGTGAGATTTGCATCGTGATGTCCCCCGGTGGGTCTATTGTGTCAAGCTTCCGAGATGACGAGAGCTTCCATGCCGGTGCACCCACCGCCGGATCATTTATCCGCACATTATTTGAACAGAAGGGGTCATCCCAGAAGTATTGTTTGACATCATTGAAAACTTGTTTTCTGTTGGGAAGACCTTCCTTGACCATGAAGGTTACCCGCATGGTATTTGCGAATCAGCAAACCATGGGTTACTATCAGCATGAATGAGCAACCGATCCCAAGAGTTTCGAGATGGAGAAATTTTCAGTGATTTCCTTGTCTCGAGTTTATCTTGAATGAGGGTTTCAAGTCTTGGAAAGATGAACACGCCATATTCTCTGCTCCTTTATTGTCTCGGATGATCACATCAAATTCTTGGAGCAAAAGATCCACCGCATCAGTCTGGCTTTAGCACTTTTTATTTTATTTCATAGCGATAGAATACTTTATAGCAAATGGTCCGGTTATACACTATGCTCTTAGACAGAAAACAGAGATTACGACCGAAACTTCTCAAAGCTACACCACGCAAGTATCTTTTTTTGGTCGTATTAAGTGTGCTTGAGCTTCAGTCATGTTTTGCTAGCATAGTGAATTGTTTGGAAATGCCTTGTTATTTCGTTTTGCCCAGACTGCCCTACATTGCAAAATCACTTGCATCACACATGATTCGAAGGGCAAGTCCCGTCGAGACCCAATCAAAATCGGAGCCTCAGTCAATTTTCTTTTAAAGTGTATTAAAAGATTCTATACACTCTTTTAGAAGAAACAATGAGTCCTCTTTTCAATGCCAATGAGTCATTGGGCGGCTATTTTTGAGAAGTCTTGTATAATCGTCGTAAAACCGGCGTTCCCAAGAAAAACTTCAGACACCATTTCACAGTATTTGGGGTAGGGAGCTTGGCGATAGACATCAACTTTATCTCAGATCGACCTCAATTCCTTATTTAGAGATTTTGTGTCCGAGAACAATGCCTCTTTTTACAAGAAATGGCTTTTTTCCCATTGAGGACCAAATAGGTGTCTTCACACCGTTTTAACATTTTTTCCAAGTGTGGATGAGGCATTTAGAGAAAGAATCCCCGAAGACTTAAAAGTCACCCCCCCCAATAAAAACCACCTTTTCCCATATTTTTCGATCATGTCGTGAGATTGACATCATAACATCGATGGAAACCGTGGGTGGGGGGCCGGTGCATTGCATAGCCCAAAACAGCGACGATAAGCAAATGGGGTTTCCCCCCCCCGCATGTGGGCAAGTAAAGGTTGTTCTTTTCTTGGTCCATCGTCAATGGGAATCTGGAAATAACCCGAAAAGCCATCGAGAAACAATCGAATTGGTTCACCCCGCGAGTCTTTCGAGCATTTGGTCCATGAAGGGAAGTGGGAAGGTGTGGACTTTTCGGGTAGCCTCATTCAACTTTCATGTAGTCGATGCACACTCTTACACCCTGTGACCAATCTAGTTGGTATAATATCAATCTCATGCTTTCTTCACTACGTTCATGCCACCCTTCTTTGGTACACAATGCACCGGGCTTACCCATGGACTGTCAGAGATTTAGATAAATTAATCCGGCGTCAAGAAGCTTTTCAACTTCTTCTTGATGACGTCGTTGGAGTTTGGATTCACCCGTCTTTGATGCTGAACCATAGGTTCGTAGTCCTCTTCCATGAGAATTTTGTGTGTACAAAACATCAGGGTATGATACCCTGATATCAGAAAGTTTTCCAAGCGGATGCTCGCTTGTGTGACTTACGAACCTAGAGATTAAGCTGCCTTTTCCTCATTTTCAGGTCTTTTGCAATAATGACGGGTGAACTTGACGTCACCCTCCAAAAAAGCATATTCCAAAAGAGTTGCAATTCCTTGAGTTCAACCTCAGGGGGCTCATTAACGGAAGATTTTTCATTGTTTGCTTCACAAATCTTAAGATCTTTTCGAGTCTCAGGAAAGTAATTTCCTTGGAGAGGTGGGAGTGGTTCACTGTTGAGAATTGCTTTCGAGGAGAAGTAATGTCCCCCTTTCAGTCATAATAAGTAGATCAACTTCCGGTGAATTGGATCATCCCTAAAGCAAGGAAAGATCGGCTTCTTTCGCAAAGGAGAACAGTCACTGTCCCGAATGGAGTTTAAGGTTGGAGAAGAAGTAAAGACGAATGGATATATAAGTATGATTGCCACTCGAGAATCAACATTTGAGAAACCAAGAACTTCTTGAGAGTATTCTTCACAGCCATATCAATGACGTCAATTCGTTTGCCGTCATATGATTGTAGTTAGCCGTGTACCTCGAAGTTTGTCCAGATTGAATGTAAATGGCCTCTCTGCCAACACGAGGGTTTATTTTCGCCTCCGTTACATCGATTAATGCACTACTTGTTCTTTAAGAGAACACCTCCCTAAATAGGGTGTACTCGGGGGTCTGGCTCAAAATCGACGACTACGAAATCTGCAGGAAATTGGAACTTTCCCACCGTCACATATACGTCTATCAATCGATACAATTGAGGTTTCAGAGATTGAACGGTCCGCTAATTCAAGCGTCATGCAAGTTGGGGTTAGTTCGGAAAGAGAGAGAGTTTTCCAGACAAAATATGGCATAAGATTAATGCTTGCACCAAGATCGGCCAAGGCGTTGCATGTATTAATCCCGAAAAATTCACAAGGAATGAGAAATCGGCCAGGGTCTCCAAGTTTCTTTGGTAACTTGTTTAGGATGACGGCTAAGCAATTCTCATTCAACGGGGTTCTACCATCACACAACTTTTCCTTGATACCGATTAAGTTTTTAGATCGAGGCGCATTTTATGGCATGAGCATCAAGGCATCCTAAAGGCTAATTCGAAACTCAAATCCCGAAAGATTTCATAGAATAATCTCAATTTGTTGTTAGCTTTCATCACGACGTTCTTTCATCATTATCTTCTTAAGAAATGGAATGATGCTAATTGTTATGCCTTGAAGCACTAACTTTGGAAAAAGCCATAAAAAAAAAAAAAAAAATTATATTGCAGTTCAGATTGATTCATGATTGACAATAGGGACAACCGGAGGTGGGACGTCTTCGGTGCTTCCGTTATTAGTAGGATGCATCGTGTCCTTTGTGACCTCGGTATCACGTTCCATTACTTTAGGAGAAAGAAGAAGTAATAGGAATCGTGGGTCCCTTGTAAGCTACACCACTTCGAGTGGTTAATACTTTAATCCTCCTTTCCGGTTAGTAACGGTGTTACTAGGAAGATTCCCTGAGTAGAGGCGGTATTGGTAAGCGGACAAACATGGAAAAGCATGTCTGTGAGATTGGTCAATTAATTTTGCATGTTTTGACCTTGAGTTTGCATGTTCCTCATCACACATCATTAGCTTTTTACGTAGCTATGGAAATCTTCCTTTGATCACCTTGAATTTTGAGGAGCTCGGAGCTTGATTAGCGAGAGCTTGATAATTCCCCCCCCCCGCCGCAGGAGGTTGAACAACCCTGAGGACGTAGACTTGACCTTGAATGCACCGGGATTGGTAAAGCTAGAGCTTGATAAAATTCCCTCGGTTTTAGTTGTAACGAATTCTGATGTGTTTACCTTGATTTTGCACATGATAAGTTTTGAACGGGTAGAAAAGCCGGGTGGTCGAATTTGATTTGAAATCTAGGCTCGATAACCGGTGTTTCCTTGGTTGAAATTAGCTGCTGCTGCTTGAGAGACATATTCTTGGATATTATCTCGATAAACATTGCCAGAAGTGGCTGGACAAGTTTGGTAGGAATGAGCACCACCGCAAGTATCACATCTTTCCTCAACCGCTTTGACAGATATGAGCGGGAGATAGATTTTTCTTGTCAAGATTAAAGCTATTCACCATTTCTTTTAACTCAGCAACTTCGGAAGAGATTCCGGGGGTGGAAGTGCTCGCACTCACTTTGGCAACAACGGGTTTGTTGCGTGAATTACCGACTTTGGACTTGCTTTCAATGATTCTTAGGCAATCACGAGGCATTTGTCCAAAAGTTGCCAAACCCGTAGGCGGAATTTAACGAATCTTGGTCGTTAGAGTTCAAGGCATTGTAAAATGTATCAAGTTGATGCAATTCAGAAAATCCATGATGTGGGCATGCCCGAAGAAGATCGTTAAATCTATCCCATGCTTCATAAAACGTCTCATCCAACTCTTTTGTTGAAATCTCTGATTCATTTTGAAGATTTGTTTGGTTTTGAAGGAGGGACCATTTGTTGATGAATTTGGGAAACAAGATCATCCCATGTTTGAATTGATCGAGGGGGTTCTTTTTCTAGCCAAATCCGGGCTGCCCCCTCGAGGGAAAATGGGAAAAGCATAAGCTTTACCGACGTACTCGGGACGTTCGGAACTTCTCGTAAAGTGATCTGTTGAAATATCGATGTGGGCATATGATCTCTTTGTCATGTCCAAGAATTGCTTGTTTTGAACGAGGTTTGATTAAACCCATGCTTTCAGACTCAAAAGTTAGCCATTGATTTCAGGAACTACAATTGCATCTACTAACCCTCGGTGTGCTTAGAGCAATTGTGCCAGTAGTACGATGATCATCCAATGGAGGTTGGGGGAGGAGGAGGTGTAATTTCAAAAGGTCTTCAAGATTAAACGGTTCAACAACAGACGGTGGGCCCTGGTGGTTGTTGATTTATGAAGATTACGAGTTTGAGAAGAAAAAAAAAGGGACAAAAAAAAAAAAAAAAAAAAAAAAAAAAAACAAAAAAAAAAAAAAAAAAAAAAAAGTGTGCATACACTAAGAAAGAAAATTTACACTAATAATTTTTTTTTTTTTTTGGTTTATCGAAAGTAAATTCACAATTTATTTTAATAACGGACAATGAAGATGACAACTTAAGCCTAATAATCGACAAGCTTCTCGGTAACTCTTCGAAAAGAAAAACGCACAAAGGAGCGGAGGAATAGGAAAGCGCGAAGCTATTAAAAACCTTTTTCCTTTAGGGTCGTATTCTAGGAACAACCCGCGCTATACCCTCTTAGAGTTTGATATCCTTTTAAAAAGGTGGAACCGTACTTTGCTAGTGACACAAAAGGCAAGTTTTTAAATCTTTTGTTCGAATTGGGAACCACAAAGGTTCACCGGAAGTTATTATGATAATACCTCAGTTGAGAATATTATATTTTGGTATTTTACCAATTTGTGAATTTTATTTGAAATTAAAGACAATGTTTTTATATTTTTGATTTTCTTTTTTTTTTAGTTTTTAAATGATAATTATACTAAAAAGAAAATGAAAATATTTTTGTACTTTTTTTTTTTTTTTTTTTTAGATTGTATGCACAGATTCAAACACAAATGCCAAACGTAGAGATAATCGGAATCACAGCCTCCCCGGCAGCGGCGCCAAAAATTGATTAATAGTTTTCTTACTATATATATAATATAATAAAATATAAAATATATATAATTTAAAAACAAAAATCAAAAATGCCAGGAGCAGTATAGACTATTCCCGGGTCGTTAATCCCCCAAGTGAGGTTGTTGCAGGAAACTCTGATACAGTCGGAAGATTTGAGTTTGAAGGAGAGAATTGATTTGAGAGTGAGGAAAGTCAAATTAAACAATAACAAACAAAAACGTTTAAGAAAATCCTAAAAATTACGAAATTAAGCTAAAAACGAGAGCACGAATCCCGAACAAAGGGGGAAAAACCTAAAATCTTTAAAATTAACCCTACGAAGAAATTTTTACTTCTAAACTACTCTAGGAGACAAATAACGAAGAATGAAAAAGACTAGACCGAAAACGGAGGTCGTTTGACCCAAAAACGAGTCAAGACAAAAAACCGCACCCGACCCCGTTCTTTAAAAAGCAAAAAGTTGTAAAAATGACCCTACGAAATTTTTTATATTTTTCCTACAAACTATATGACTAAATAAAATTTTCTAAAAAAGAAAAATATTTTTTTTTTGATAATTTTTTGTAATTTTAATAATTTTTTAAACTTTAACGAATTAAATTGTAAAAAAATACTAAACGCCCTTGAAAAATTCTGAAAATTTTTCCTAAAATACTAGACACTAAGATTAACCTACGAAAAATGAGAAGCTAGAAAATGGCTTATAAATAAGCCCTAAAATAAGCTGTAAACAGCTTATGGCTTAATAGCCAAAAACGTATATAAATACCAAGGCCCTTGGGACTATAACGAAAAAGTCCCAAGGGCGCAGCGGTATGTGTTGTGTGTAAAGAGAGGTGTACGAGGGTTGAGACCCGGGTTCGAGTCTTGCTCACCCGAGTAACCCCTTGTCTCTTTACTTTTTTTTTGGAAAAACTTTATAAATGAAAGTTGTTAAGCTCGATGAGCTTAACAATTTTCAAAACTACCACTTTTTCTAAAAGCTTATAAATAAGCTTAAAACAGCTTTTTAAAACGACAGCAACTTAAAATAAGCTTAAGGGCAAAAAATTGACTAAGTCTTTTGGACACTTGGGACAAATAAGCTAGATTAAACTAATAGCAGTAAGATGGTACTTAAACCTAACCTAGAAGGCATTATAGCTAAAATCTACAAAAAAAAAATGCTAAGTCTTTTTGGACTTTGTGGACATTTAAGCTAAACTTGGACTAAAAAGCTAAAAGGATTTGACTAACTTTCCTAATAAGCACTAAAAAGCTAAATGGCTAAAACCAAATAAGCTTAAAGAGGGCTTAACTTGACAGAAGCTAAAAGTGAGCTAAATGGCTTAAAAAGCTAAGTCTTTTTGGCTTTTTGGACACTTAAGCTAAGCTAGGACTAAAAAGCTAAAGGAGTACACTAACTTATCCTAAATAAGCATTAAGTACTAGAATGCATAAACTAAATAAGCTAGATAAGCTACACTAGACAAAAACTTATATTGAGCTTAAGGGCAAAAAAGCTTTGTCTGTCAACACTAAACAAGCTATGGAAAGGGCAAATAAGCAAAACACAACTAACTACACCATCCTAATAAGAAAATAGGAGCACAAATAATCAATTGAGCTAATCTCAATAAGCTAGAAATTGGCTTATGCACACAGCAGTACTAACCTTGGAAGTTAGTATTGTTGGTGTGAAATGGCTTAGAGTCCACTTTTGGCTTAAAAATAAGCTATTAAAAAGGCTTTTTAAAGGCTGAAACAAAGAGAGCTTATCAAAGAGCTTAGGGGCTCTCAAAATAAGCCAAAAGCTTGGGCTTGAGTACACTAAAAAGCTAGAATGGAAGGGCTTAAAGTTAGCCCCTAGCACTAGGGGAAATTAAGCCAAAGACAAGAGCTTATGAAATAAGCTCTTGTAGCTTTTTAGACACCACAGTTTGAAAAAGTGACTTAGAAAAACTTTGAAAAACAATTTTAAAGATTAAAAACTTTTAAAAACAGACTTAGATGAGCTTAAATACTTAAGCTAAATCTACCTTATGACCCCAACCCATACCACACTTGTCTTTGACCCGTTTTTACTCTTAACCCAAACACCCCTTTAATATCTTAAAAGTGATTTAAAAACCTATAAAAGCTAAGTTAAACTGAAATTTTAAAAGACTAATAATACTTAAGCTATATTAAACAATAAAAGGGTAAAAAGCAGAACTAATAAGCACTTTAAAATGAGACAATAAGCTAGAACAGAATGAGCTAATTTTAGACAGTTTTTAGCAATTTGAATGTAAGTGAAAGAAAATTAACTACAAGGCATATTTAAACTTAAATAAACATTAATAAGCACAAATAGAACAGTAATAAGCTAAAAATAAGCTAATAAGCTATTGCTACAGTACTTTTTAAGCAAAATTTAAAAGTAATGTACCTTTAACCCTTGCTCAAAACAGGGTTTTTGAGACCTAATTAAGCTCTAAATCCTACCCACAGCTTATAAATAAGCTTAAACTAAGCAATAACCAATAAGCCTTCCAAAATAGCTTATTCATCCATTCTTGATCACACAGTAACTTTGCTTTTGAATTCTCCTTAAACTTGTGTTTTAATTTAAAACAGGTTATAAAATGTGCTTAATGAAAGCTTAAATGTTTTAAAAGAAATATTGTAACTTAGAACACAATTATAAAAACCACTGAATTTTCATTAAAAACTGAAGTACAAGTACATAAAAGACTTTTAACTAAAAACTAAAACTTAAAACACTAAAAACTACATAAAACTACACACTTGGCCACAATGGGCTTACAATGCTTATATAGTAAAAATACGAGCTAGGGTTTATGCACTTCTTGGCCTCTTTGTCTTCTTGCAAGCTGTGCTTGTTTGTAGACACATATGAGGAGTGTGTTTGTTGTGAGAGTGTGGAGAGCAAATAATCCTGGCCCTCTATTTTTCTTGGTGCCCAAGTCGACTTATATCGACCATTGATGACTTTTTGGTGGGTGTTTGGGGATTGCCAACATGGCAAACCCATGTGGGGGTGTGGGGTGTAGGATGGTGAAAGGTTTGGATGTTTATGGGAAGTCAAACGAGGTGAGTAGGGACAGGGGTAGGGTTATGGAGATTTGGCGGGAAATGTCGAAGAAGATAAACAGTGTTTTGAATGTTGGGGTGCAGGTTTGTGGTTTTGGCAATTCTAGCCCTTCATGGATATAAGGGTGTTTGCACCCATGGTCCTTGTGTCTTTTAAGAGTTTTGGGACTTGGCAAAACAACCCCCCAAGGGTTATAAGACCCTTTGCACCACAAGTCCTTGCGTGTTATAACTTTCTTCTTTTGGCAGTTTTGCCCCTTGTGGTTTAACTTTGCCAAATTGGCAGTTTGAGCCCTTGTTTTTCTTTTCTTCTTTTTCTTCTTTAAATAAGATTAAGGACTTAACAAGTTTAGTCCCTAAACTTGTTTTTCTTGACTTTTTGGCTTCGGGTTTGTCGGGGTTGACATAGGTTGACTTTTCTACTCTTGGGCTTGGACTTTGACTTTGTCTTTTTCCTGCTTTTCCATTCCGAGTTCGGTTTTGTCGTTTTGGCTTCGTTTTTCGTCCTTTTCTTAGTTATCCGTTCCTGCACAATACAATTAACAAAACAAGCATATATTTGGCATTTTAAGTCCGTTTTTGGTTATTTAAGCTCGTTTTTAAAGGTAAAAGGTATGTGTAATTAAACACATACCAACCCGCGTGTCTTCTCTTTTGGGAATTGGCCAATCAAAGCTCCTCAATGACTTTTTCTTGTGCCAACTGTCACTTATCACTTGTATTTCATGGCCACGTAGTCAATTTGCATTTGCCCTTTGTTTTAAGCTCGAGTTAAAACGGGGGAGATGATGAACAGTTAAAACCACTTTTCCCGCGCCTTTTTTACTTATAAGGGTGAGTGTTTGACTCGGGTTTGACTTTGCGCTTATACAAAAGAAAAGGGATTGGGCAAGGTATTGTTTGTTTCGGGCTTGAGTTTTATAAATAAGTTAACGAGTGTTAACTCTTTATATATTAAAGAGTTAACACCGTTAGGGCTTAGGGACCATCTTTGCAATTTGAATTATTTGAGGGGCTGATTTGGGTAATTTGAGTGTTTTTTGTCTTCTTGTAGTTGACCAATGTTGACCTTGAAAGCATTCTCCTGGCTCTTGTACACTCTATCCGTTCCCGTGTCCGTGTTTGTTCGATTTTGACCGTTTTCTTCTAATTCTTGTAATATCCATACCTATAAAATCATAAAGACAAAACAAGCAATATACAAGCATTTAAAGCACAATTTTGTCTTTTATGGGTCATTTTTTGATATAAAATGAATATGTGTTTTCACACATATCAAACGCCTCAAATGGTGCAGCTTTAATACTTGTATGGTAGGTGTTGTTGTACGAGAATTCCACCAATGGCAAGTGTCTATCCCAGGCTTTTTTGAAATTAATCACACAAGCACGTAGCATGTCTTCCAATGTTAGAATGGTCCTTTCACTTTGACCATCAGTCTAGGGATGAAAAGCTGTACGCATATCCATTTGAGTACCTAAAGCTTTCTGAAGCGACTGCCAAAAATGAGATGTAAATCTACCATCTCGATCCTAGATGATCAAAACTGGTACTCCATGCCTTGAGACAATTTCCCTCAAGTATTGTCTTGTTAGTTTTTCCATCGAATCTGCTTCCTTTATTGGCAAGAAATGAGCAGACTTAGTGAGACGGTTAACAATCACCCAAATTATGTCTTGACCGATTGTCATCTTTGGCAATTTAGTAACGAAGTCCATTGTAATATTTTCCCATTTCCACTGTGGAATCTCTGGTTGAACCAACAAACCAGAAGGTTTCTGATATTTAGCCTTAACCTTGGCATACATTAAACATTTACTAACATAGGTAGCAATCTCAGCTTTCATGTTATGCCACCAATACAGCTTCTTCAAGTCTTGGTACATCTTGTCTGATCCAGGATGGATGGAATACTTTAACTTATGTGAATCATGCATAATCAAAGCCCTCAAGTCACCAAAACACGATATCTAACTCCTATTATTCAAACATAACATTCCATCAGCACGAGGCTCGAGTTTCTTAATCATACCGCACAAGTCTTTAGTTTTGTAATTCTCCTTTTTTCTCGCCTCTGCTTGAGCGTTCAAAATTTGCACGGGAAGATTCAATCCAATGGTCATCGCTAAGGCTCGAACTCATAGTGGCTTGATCCTTTCCTTTTGGCTCAATGCATCGGCCACCATGTTCGCCTTTCCTAGATGATAGCATATCTCACAGTCGTAATCACTTAGTAATTCCAACCATCAATGTTGTCTTATGCTTAACTCGTTCTAATCAAGTTTGCACATGCTCTTGTGATCAGTGAACATGATGCACTTTGTTCCATACAGATAGTGTCTCCACATCTTTAGGGCGAACACTACTGCTCCAAGTTCTAAGTCATGTGTAGTGTAATTCTTCTCATGAATTTTGAGTTGGCAAGACGCGTAGGCTATGACCTTATCCCTTTGCATCAAAACGGCACCTAACCCTTTGTGTGAAGCATCACAATAAACTACAAAGTTCTCACTACCCTTAGGTAAAGCCGCAATCAGCGCACTACATACTTTTTTTTAGCGTCGGGAAATCAGCTTCCTCCTTTCCTCCCCAATCAAACTTCATGCTTTTCTGAGTCAACTTCATCATAGGCTTGTCGATCTTTGAGAACCCTTCGATAAATCGTCGGTAATAACCGACAAGACCTAAGAATTGATGAATTTTAGTTAGGGTCTTGGGTGACACCCAATCTTTGATAGACTCGATCTTAGCAGGATCAACGTGAATGCCTTCGCTATCAATCACGTGACTGAAAAAATTGTACTATTGAAAGCCAAAATTCACACTTCAAAAACTTGGCATACAACTCCTCCTTCTTAAGTAATTCTAAAATTAGCTTAAGGTGCTTTTCATGATCTTCCTTGCTCTTGGAGTAGATCAGAATGTCATCAAAAAAAATCACAAATTTATGCAAATACGGCTTGCACACCCGATTCATCAGATCCATGAATACCACTGGTGCGTTAGTCAAACCAAACGGCATTACTTGGAAATCGTAGTGACCATAGCGAGTCCTAAACGACGTCCTTGGTATGTCCTCCTCACAAACTCTGAGTTGGTGATAACCGTATCTCAGGTCGATCTTTGAGTAAACACTTGACCCTTGCAACTGATCAAATAAGTCATCGATTCTCGGAAGTGGATATTGATTCTTCATAGTAAGTTTGTTCAGCTCCTGATAGTTGATACACATCCGAAAGGATCTGTCTTTCTTTTTGACAAATAGAATCGGAGCTCCCCATGGTGAGGAACTAGGTCTTACAAACCCTTTGTCAGAAAGTTCCTTTAGTTGAGTAGACAATTCCTTCATTTCTGACGGTGCAAACCTATACGGGGATCATGCTACCGGTGCGGCACCAGGGACTAAGTCGATTTGAAATTTGACTTGTCGTGTCGGTGGAAGCCCATGCAAGTATTCTGGAAAGACTTCCCGAAAATCCTATACAGTCGGCACGTCCTCAAGTCACTTTTCTTCCGACTTGTCTTCAACCTTCTTTTCCATAACTTATGCCAGAAACACTTGGCATCCTTTCTGAATATACTTCTGAGTCTTGATAGACGAGATGATGTTCAACCTTGACTTGTTTCTGCCTTTGCATCCATCTCCTTGGATTTCTAATACTTCATTCCCATAAGGGATACGTACAACCTTCTCATCATAGATGATTACTGTATGATATCTTGCCAGCCAATCCATGTCGATGATTACGTCAAAACTACCGAGTTCTATGGGCATTAGATCAATATTAAATGGGTGTCCTAATAAACCTAACGTACAACTCCTAACTATAATATCCATTTTTGCAATTCTTTCGTCAGCTAATTCTACCGCATAACTAACGTCTAAAGTGGATGGTACAACATCAAGCAAAGCATAAAAGGTAATCGACACAAATCTCCTATCAACACTTGAATCAAATAGCGTGATTTCATAACAGTTATTGAGAAGAAACATACCCGTGATGATGTTGGCATCAGGGTTAGCCTCTCCTCTTCCTCTAGTATGTAAGCTCTGCCTCTTGCATCATTGTTTCCATTCCCGTCCCTACGGTTCTGGTCCTTCAACTTTCTATTCTCACTCATGTAATGTCCTTTCTTTCCACATTTGTAGCACGTAACAGCTGTTCCTGGCAGCATCAAACACTTCTAGGGCGTCTGGCACTCGCTTAGTGATCAATTCATTGATCGCCTCTTATGTCATTCTAAAATGTGTAGCAGTAGGCATTGTTATCATTTTCTAAAAGATAATACGAGCTTCTAACGATACTACTACTAACTACTAGCCATTATGCTACTAATCGACACTCTAGTCCTAACGGAACAGGTCTAAGGGCGGTAACCCAAACGTCTCATGGCATAGGCCTCTAGCCTCTTAAATGTCATGTGTTCATAGTATCAAAATTGGCGAATCTGCCTTAACTCCTCCTAAGTGTACGCCATGTGGCATCACAAACTGTCAATCCGCTCTCTCTTAACACATAACATGCCCCTAAGCCTCATGTTATCTCTCACCAACACTCTAATCCTATCTGACATAACTGCTCTCTGCTCATAAGCAACAAACATCTCATATCCTTGACCAGCTTGAACACTCTCAATATATGTAATCCTAAGAACTGGAATCTCCACCATGTGATCGTACAACTCTTGTACGACTACATCCAATCCTACTTGAACAATCTCTCTAGAACCATCCTCGCTGTAAGGCTCATAAACATCGTCAGCAACCACTGGCTCACTAAATCTATCCACTCTAATCTCAGTAGTACCTCTACCACTGGACTCAGCCTCCTCCTTATCCTCGTCCTCTCTCTTTACCAACCTTAACTCCAATATCTACCTCCATGGCTGCTAGAGCATCAGCAGTCGTAATATAAGCATCAAAGTCATCCTGAACATCAGAATCAATGTCAAACTTAATGTAGGTCTCATAACTCCCTTCAGCACTATACTCCTGATCAGATGCAGCATTGGGACCTCTATTCCTCTTATAATGTGGTAGTAGGTTAGCATGTGCGGGCGATAAAACTCATGGTACGGGTGTAGCTAGGTGTAGATCCCCTTTGAACAGATCTTTGATTAGCTTGTTAAAGCTTTAGTTATCTTGGATAAATCCAAAACAACTATGATAGAAACCTTTTTTTATATATAAAGATTATGCGGAATCTAACCTTTATACACCAGAAGAACAATAACACAATATAATAGTAACACAAAAACTTTCTCTCAA
>BQNB010088968.1:765-27524 GCA_026074375.1 Tanacetum coccineum
TATTCGTAATCGATTTTTTTATAGGTGCTCATTCGGATGAAAGAAAGACTACATGGATAAGTTGGAAGAATGTTTTATCATCTAAACGAGAGGGCGGTTTAGGGGTTAATAGTATATTTTCCTTGAATCATGCCTTCTTATTTAAATGGGTTTGGAGATTTTGGATGCAATCAAATGGAATATGGACTAAGGTGGTTAGAGCAATCTACGGTAATGATGGTCTCCTAAAGGAGTCATTTCAAAAGTCATACCCAAACTCGATTTGGGTTATTATTATCAAAGCTATATCTTCTCTTAAGGATAAAAGGGTGGATTTAATGGATTTTTGTCAAAAGAAGATTGGTGATGGACATGGTACTCGCTTCTGGCTAGATAAATGGGTTGGTGACCAAACCCTTAAAGAAGCATATCCTCGTATCTTTGCCTTGGAGTTGGTGATATCATCAAATAACGTCACTTTGTTATATCATTTATCCCATCTGTTTTGCCCACTTTTATATAATTATTGCATGATTTGGTACTTAATTGCTTTAAAGTTGATAAATACAATAATTCAGGAGTGTTTTGTAAAGACAAGCTAAAAGGCGCATAATTTGGAGCTAAAACGAAGATATTTGAAGATTACTGATTTCTGACCAATACTTCGTATCCAACTAAAGAGATACGGCGTATCAGTGCCAAGACTTCACAAGAAAACGCGTTTGACCAATTCCCAATATGGCGTATCCCTTCTACTTACATACGCTGTATTCATGAAGATAACTATTCAAAGATACAGTAAATAAAGTAAATTTGGAATGACATCACTGATTTATTGAGAACGTAGTGCGCACTCCAAGGAATCCAGCCCAATACGCCGTATCGACCTATCTGGATATGGCGTATCGAGTTTTTTTCAGACACTATAAATAGAAGACTCAAAAATGAGTTTTCAATGTGCAATAACATATTCTTTATACCATAATCATTAAAAGACGAATTTAGAAGAGAAGATCAGCCACCAAGGTTAAGCATTGATCAAGACTCCATAGAAGACATCGTGTAATTTTTACTCTCTTAATCGTTCGATTTCAATTGTTTGATTACGCTTGTATAATTACAATGATTGTGGGCTAATACCCTGGGGTATTAGCCATCTTAATGAAGATTATAATGTTTGGTTTGCTTTAATCTGGCTTGCTTAATTTATCGTTGTTATTTGATTATGTTTATCACCTTATGCTTGTTTATGTGCTTGTACATGCGACCTATCATTCAACTGGGTCTAGTGAGACTTAACCAGTAATCTAGATGCCGGGATAGCTCTCCATGTTGTGTTTTGTATGCCTGGATCAATAGGATCACAAATGACACCTTATCATTACTCTATGATTATGAGCTTAGTTGGACCGGCAGGTGACCCGATAATTGTTCAATCAGTATTGTTCTTAATTAATTGGTAATTGTTTTTGGTGGTAGACTATCGGTGTGTAAAGCAACATCAAAGCAATAAGTGGGTAAAGTCCCGATGGGCTAGGGTATTGACAGGATCACCACTGCTTTCATTCCCTATGATAGATTATAATCAAACTTAAGGATGCTTTATGCGTGTGCTGTTAATCGTGACAGGATTGTTAGAATCTAGGTCTTAGGATATCGTAGAAACGCTAAGTCTAAGAATGATATGTCGCCTCGAAATAAGCATCCATTGCACTAATTAATCAAACCAACATTTAATTGGATTTAACATGGTTAATATAGTTTTCTATTATTTGGTTCGTACCGCTCTTTTGTCTTATGTTTATTGTGCTTAGAAATGATATTTTTCACCATAAACTCGTGCCAGTCTCTCAGGCTGAAAACCCCCCATCTCATTAGACAGCGTATATAGCATAGGTTTAACCAGTAGATAGACTAATTAAAATACTGATAGAATTTAGGATTAATATTCCACTCTTAGTGTTCGACACCCTACTTACCGCGAACTCCCATCTGACTGGGTACACTGCTTGTTAAAGTGTTGTTTTAGGTATGTCGGCTAAATATAAATGTAAAACTTGATAATCAACATAATTGACCCTACACGACAGCACATCAGTGACCTTTGCTCTCCATTTAGGATGTAGAGCCCTAAGAAACTTTCTAACGTAATTCTTGCTAGAATAACCTTCATCAAGAGCTTTTAGACTAGTAATAATAGTATTAAATCTAGCAAAAGCATTATTTATAAAAGGTCGATCTTATTATCTTTGACTTGACTATTACCTTGGTGGGTGATTACCAAGGTTTTCTAAATTTCTTTGCCGTATTACACATGAAGATTCTTTCATATTTTATTTTAGGCAAAGCGTTGTAAATAACCATTTTAGCTTCATTATTTTTTGCAAGCCTTCTTTTAAGATCATCAGTTTGTTTATCAAAAAGGACAACCTCGTCAAGTTTGGTTTCCGGATTTTTTTCAATAGGTTAAAAATCACCGTTAGTAATAACATGCCAAAGATCAAAATCTTTTGATTTAACATACGTTTCGAATATAGTTTTCCAATAAATGAAACTATCACTTTTAAAAAGTGGAGGTATTTGCATAGATTACCCTTCTAGTATTTGTCAAAATCCATAGATCTTCCAAGCTTTAAATATTAATATTGTTTATAATCTTGATGTGCCCCTTGGCTTCTGATACCAATTGTGGAAACTAGAAGGGGGGTTGAATAGTTTACAAGTTCGTTTTTACATTTTAAAAGTTTGCTTTCAAAATGCTTAGATTCGAGTTGTATGTTCAACCAATCAACAATATAGAACAACAATGTAAATATCTAAACTAATACTAAATAACAATGACAACAATATAAAGAGATAAGAAAATGAACAATCAAACCAAGACACCAAGATTTTATAGTGCTTCGGCTACGAAGCTCCTCTTCGCCCTACTCTACTCCCCGAGTATCCTACTCGAGATTTCAATATGTCAACAAGCTCCCTTTAGGCGGAGAAAAACCGTTTGCACTTCGCTTACGTTATTTTCCGACACTAAGATAAATGTCGAGTCCTAATCTTAGCTAGAACCAATCTACCAATTCACAAACACTACACAATCACAAGATCTACACTATCGGATTTACACACAATCCGAATCACACAATTACACAAGATAATTACAACAGAGATTTGGTACTTAGAAGAAGAGAGGAGAGATCACTAAATAACAATTAGTTTCTTGGCGAATACGAATGTTCTTCTCTTGCACTTGATAGAAGAATGAGAAAGATAAGATGAGATTGGATCACTTAAAACAAGATTAAACAATATTAGTGATCAAGAGATTTAGAGATAGAAAGAAGGTTTTTAGAGATAGAAAGTTATCTGAAAAAATCGTGCAAAGAGGTGTGTTTTTTTGCCAGTAATAGTGCAATATTTATAGGCAGCGAATCTCAACCAGGTCACTGTTGGCGGTTCCCGACAGGTCCAGATATATTGGGGGCAGTCGTGCTATAAGGGGGGCCGCCTATAGCTCCGTCCGTTTTGTTTTTTTGTGAGGAAGGTTGTATCTAGTATGGAAGCTTCCATTTTGAGAGAAAAAACAGATTCAAATTTTATTATTTAAATAAAGATATTTTATTTATTTAAAGAAAACATTTTCTTTTATTAAAAAATATTTTGTATTATTATTTTGTAAAAATACTTTTTTGAAATGACTAATCATGCTTAATGATTTGCTTGTACATACCTTAAGTGATTAATCGTAGAAATGGAATTTTATGATTAATAATTTGTAAACGTTTATTTTTATCGTAAACGTTTTTACATTTTGTTATTATCAAAACGTTGAGAGATCGAAAAATATAAATAACGTTTTTAGACATTATTTGTATTAACACGCGTCTCTATCTTCTAACTATCATATTTGTGTGTGTTATTTCGCCCTATCATAGTCTAGGTACCCAAACTTCGTGAAATCTATCAGGCTAAAAAACCTCCCCCTTTTTTACATTAAGTTTGGATTTAACTTAGGTTAAACTTAGAATATTAAGGACTAACTTTGATAACTAAAATAAATGGTTAATCTAAATAATAACTCGTTCTCGCTCTTAGTGATCGACACTCTACTTACCAACGAATCTACAACTGATCGGGTATACTGCCCGTTAATGTTGTTCTAGGTATAGTCGGCAAAATATATATAGTAAAACTTGATAACAAATAATACTTACGCACAATGACACATCAAAAATTCTCGAGTACGTTGACGTTTACGGCACCGACACGACGCGCCGGTTGTTGCATACCAGTGACACGCGACTACACTTTCTCCTTTGATGTGTTCACTATTAAGAGGCTTTCTTCATAAAGCGTTTATACCAATTATAAACCTTGAAACGATGTTTCCCTAAGATACCTATTCTAATGGATTGGATATCCTGGTCAACCTAGCCGAAATTTATGTATATTAAGAGGTGTCGAAACACCAGATATTGCTGAATAAAGTTATCAGCGTCATGTTCAACTGGTTTAGTAAATCTTAAGTCTTTTCTTAGACACACTAAGCGGATAACACAAATTTAATCTCGGGACGAGATTTCTTTAAGGGGTAGGTACTGTAACATCCGAGAATTTTCGGATTTTTAAGATAACTATTTTACCCCTTTGACTTTTAGGTCTGGCTTGACTTACAAGAACAACCATCTAAATCACGTTTTCACGGCTCGGACCCTAAAGCAATTCGATGTGAAACGACATTCCTGACAACTTTTCAGTTTTGCCCGAGACCTGGAAACGAGCCGAAAAGGGCTAAAACAGCACCGCAAACATTTTTCGAACAATATACAACGCGGACACACAAAAACAATTAAATTTGTTTTTAATTATCAGTATTTATTTAATAAAAATATTAAATAAATTAGTCATCATTTTAATTAAAAGCGTTGCGGATAACGCGAATACTCGAGTTGAAATCCAATTTTATTTCGGACAAGACGAAACCGGTTCACAAAATGAATAACAGATATTTTATTAAATATTATAAAATATTTATGAAACATTATCAAGTAAATACTCATTTTTATCAGAAAAATGATTAGAAAAACAATGGCGCAAGTTTCGAGATTTGAATCGTCCGTTAAGTCATTCAAACGAGTCCCGAACCGATAGTTATAAAAACTTTACTAAAAAGTTACAAAACGAACCCTGGACTATATTACCTTGTCACTTTTGATATAAAGTTTTAATATATATATAAAATTTATATATATCTTTCTCATTTCTATCATACACAATACACACACCATTCATCTTCTCTCCCTCTCCCATATTTTCCGGCCGCCGCCGTCGTCGCCGCGCCACCGCCAGAAAAGTTTTCCGGCGGAATTTCCGACCAACTCCAAAAACCCTCTACATCGCCCGATCTACCCGTCCGGATCTAACCAATCCCCTACCTCACTCTCGGTCACGCGCCATCCACTCGCCACCGACGCCACCACCTCCACCATCTCATTCACCCCACCTTCATCATCATCATATAAGCACCCCAAGGGTGCGTTTGTTTTAATATTCGCACAGTGGGTGCGTTTGATTTCATTTTTTTTGTTATAACACCCAAGGGTGTTTGGGCCAGCTGAGAAACTGCCGAGGGTGCGGTTTGGTCTCGTTAAAACGCAACAGTGGGTGCGTTTGGTTGGTTTGTGTACACGCACCACAGGTGCATTTGGTTTCGAGTCAACCAAGAAATGGGTGCACTTGGTTATTGTTTACAACCAACGAAGGTGTTTGTTGTGGTTCGTGGGGTCGGGACAGCCGGGGGAAATGTGTTGGGTTGGCTGTCGAAACAGCCGCGAGGGAAGAAGGGATGTCGGGTTTGGTCATTAACACGAAGAGGGTGCGTTGGGCCTACTTGCAAACGGCACCTTAAAACAGTCGTGGGAAGGGTGTTAGTTTGGCTGTTATAAACAGCCGTGGGGAGGGGGTGTTTGGTTGTTCGGAGCAAGACAGCCGGGAGGGTTGGGGTCTCGGGGTGGCGGTAAGCCCCGAAGGGTGTGTTGGTTTGCGGGTTCACAGCCGGGGGAAGGGGGGGTATGAGTTGTGTGGTTGGCTTATGTGCTAACAGCCGAGGGGTGTGCGTCGGGTTGTGGGTTCGCTGCGTCGGGGTTGGCTTGTGGTAACAGCCGGGTATAAACCCGGCGAGGGTGCGTTGGAGTCGGGTAGGCAGCCGGGGGGTTGGGCTGTCGGGCTGGGTTTAGCAGCTAGGGGTGTTTGATTTTGAGTTGGGTCGGGTTAAGGTTATATCAACTAGGGGTGTTCGTTTGGCTTGTTAAAAACTAGGGGTGTTCGTTTGGTTATGTGAACCCGAAAGGGTGCGGTTGGTTTTATAGAAAAGCAACTAGGGCACGTTTGGTTGGACAGAAAATGACATAGGGTGCATATGGGTTTAGAGAAGACAACAAACGGGTTCGTTTGTTTGGTTTAGCAGAAAAACCGTAGGGAGCATTTGGAATAGCAGAATCAAGACATAAGGTTTCGTTTGGTTTTTATATATATCTCAAAACAACAAACGAAAATAACGAGAGGTTTTTATAAATATTAAAACCGGGACAAAAATATTATTGGTGGAGATATTCGGTTACATAAATATATATTTATGATTGAATTTAAATTAGGACTATAACGGTATATATAAATATGTATATCTAGTACGCGGACATTTGAGTTATTGGAAACGCAGATATTAACAATATATATATATGTTATATTTATTAATAAATATATATATCTATATATATATTATAATCATATATTGTATATAATATATGTTTATATATGTATATATTTTATATATTATATATTATATATATATTATATATATTATATATTGATTCAAAGGAAATAACGAGTTTTACGGAAATGGCAAATGCTATATTATACGGGGAATTTATGTCAGGCGAAGTGTTACATAACTTTTAGTATTTAGGGGGTAATGTTTTACTAAAAGTTTTATATTATGTTATAAACCGATAAAAAAGGGGCCTAAAGTTATATTTTAAAATATATTAAAATATAACTACATCATAATCCTGACAACGGTGAAAACTATCTTTTACATTAAGAGGACTGTTTTAGTTTCGCTTGTCAAAAAACGAAACATAATTTAGTAAATTATTAATTATATTTTATAATGGTTATGAACGGGTTACCAACCCACCACGGTGCTTAATTTTAAAAAATTATGACTATTTGTCTACTTTTATTTCAAAGTCCGTTACAAATTGAATTGGCTGTCGAACATAATTGGGTTTAATTATTATTCAAACCATTTTATATAATACTTGCTAATTATTATATACTTTCCTAAAACCTGCGTGTTGATCGTTTTTATGGTTATAACTCACGTATGAAGCTTATAAGGGTGTTATTTTTCATCTGTAATTTATAAAAGTATTTATATAATTACACACTTTGGGAATATTCTAAATTTATTTATTTAACCAACCACCAAAAAACCATTTCAAAGATTAAATCTAAATCTTTTATCAACGCGTCGCGTTGACATAACAATTCATCGGGAAACCCAAACACATTATCTTAGGCTAGTGAGACTTAGCCGTTAAGTTAAGCTGCGTCTTCACGGTCAGGCAGCTTCGTCTTCTATTCGCATTGTGCATATTAGATGCCTATCTGTCAATCATTCTTCATCATCAAAGTGAATTAGATGCCTATCTGTCAATCATTCTTCATCATCAAAGTGAATTAGATCGCCTACCTTTCAATTCGTTTCTTCAACACAAGGTGAGTTTCATAGCCCCCACCGTTTTACAGGTTTTACATATATTTTGGTGGTAGAAACATGCTTGTTACATATTTCCAATTACGGGCTTTGTTTAAACCGTTACGTGCTCATTTTCAATCGTCTGCATAATGTTTACAAAACGCATTTTACATGGTTGATTACCTATTTCGGTTTACATACTCATTTATAGATTTCACGAGGAATACAATACTGGTTTACTTTTTGACGTAAACGCCATTCTATACTTTTATGATTAGTGATTAGTTAGTTGCATGAGCTGTAAATCACTTGGAGGGGGGAGCGCGATGTTATAAGATAGTCTATTTGGGATTGACAATCCCGTCTCGGGTGACTAGCTTTCACTGGGAATGACGCTTATACCATGTCGGAATTACGATGGATTGGCGCTGCGGGGCAAACTTTCATTACTGCCCGGGTGTTCTTGGAGGGAACACCCATGAGGGGAACATATTATTTCTATTCTGCCGGGTGTCTTGGGAGGGAAACACCCCATGATTGGGTACATATTGTTTTTCATTAACGCCCGGGTGTTCTTGGAGGGAACACCTACGATGGGTACACTTTTACTATGCCTTGAATAAAGTGGCATACATACAAGTCTACGTCACAGTTCATGAACTTAGAGTAATGGTAATCATGGTTTTATACACATTTGAATAAAGTGGAAATACATATTTTTGGATATTTGTGATCCAACTTTGACACGTACATTTTGGGACTATTTGGGGATAGAAATGGTCTTGCATATTTTACAGCTAATTGATTTCTAAAAATCATACATACATTTTGGAAGGACATTTAAGGATTTAAATGGTCACACAATTATTTTATGATACTGTAGGGAGACAGTAGTCATTAAACGTTTTTATATGACACTGTAATGATACAGTGGGCAGATACATTTATTGGAACTAACGTTTGTATTTACAGAAACCTATGAACTCACCAACTTTATGTTGACCTTTTTAAGCATGTTTTTCTCAGGGAAATTATATGCTCGGATTTCTTGAAGTGCATTGGAGTCTATACATTCAAGCTTTTCATTGTGATGCAATTATGGGACAAAAGTATATTAAATTCAGATTTTGATTAAATCAACGAGATTGTTTTACAAACGACACATTTAGAGGTCGTTCTCTTGTATCTAGCGCTGTGTATTATGAAGTAGCACCCCATGTGGTATTCCGCTGCATTGTTGTATTTTTGGGGGTGTTACAGTTTTCCATAATAATACTGTTTTCCATGATAATACTGTTTTCCATGATAATATTGTTTTCCATGATAATTGTACTCATTGCAATTATTACACTTATGGGTGTATAACAACGTAACCTACTATTTTGATGACTTATATTCAAACTATTTATCATAAACCTATGAATTTCACTCAACCATTATGTTGATCCTTTTTAGCATGTTTATCTCAGGTAATTGAGCAAACTATGACACGGAGTGGCACAAACTTGGAGAGGGCTAAACTGTTACCATTCAAACTTTATATTTCTAGATTTTAGGACCTGCTTTTGTAAAACTCTGATTATATTGAATGATAACTAAATTTTCTAAAACGTCTCTTTATAAGTCGTTTTCTATGATTATGTCTGTTGATCCATGAAGTAATACCCCAGATTAGCTTCCGCTGCTATATTTAAAAAATAGGGGTGTTACATTGAAGAATGCTCGAATAGTTTTGGTGTTATTAATAAAGACATGGATGTCTTTAGGAAGGTTCTGTTTGATCTTTGTTTGAATGATATTATAAGTTTTAGGATGTTTTATACTTGGACTCAAAAGCGTATGAATCCTGAGTCGGGTAGTCTTAAGAAGCTTGATAGGGTGTTAGGAAATCCTAGCTTTCTGACTTGCTATGGTTCTTGTTTTGCAAAATTCCTTCTGTATATGACTTTTGACCATAGCCCAGCAGTTATTGTCTATCCTGATATCAAGTCTGCTAAGCCTAAATCTTTTAGATTTATCAATTTTCTTGCTGATAAACCTATTTTTTGGCTACAGTTAAGAAGAATTGGGGTATTGAGGTTCATGGGTTTAAGATGTTTGTGCTTGCTAAGAGACTTAAAAATATGAAGAGGTATATAAGAAATTTGAATAGGGTTAACGGGAATGTTTTTGATAAGGTAAAAGCTCTTCGGGTTGAATTAAAGAGGGTGCAAACTAGTTTAGACAAGGATCCGAATTGTATTCATCTAAGGGAAGAGGAGTTTGTTTATTGTAATGCTTATAAGGAGGCTATGAATGATGAAGAGAAGGTTCTTAGACAGAAAACTAAAATTCTGTGGTTGAAGGAAGGTGATCAAAATTTGGCCTATTTCCACAATATGTTGACCGAAAGGGTAAATAAGAGTAGGATTGAGGTAGTTTATGATGCTCAGGGTATCAAGTATGAGGGTGATGGCATTGCTTCCAAATTTGTTGACCATTTCCAAAAGTTCTTGGGTGTGAAGGATGATGTTTTTCCCATTGATGATTTAGATGGATTGTTTACTAAGAAGTTAGATTCTCAGTGTGCTGATCTTATGGTTAGGCCTATTCTGGATGATGAAATTAAATACGCCATGTTCTGTATTTAAGATGATAAGGCTGCTGGTCTGGATGGGTTTTCTTCTAAGTTCTTTAAGGCTGCTTGGAGCATATTTAGGCCTGATGTTTGTGCTGCGGTAAAAGAGTTATTTTCTTCTTGCAAATTACTGGGGGAATTCAACGCCAATCTTATCTCTCTTGTTCCTAAGCTTCTTACTCCTTTGAAGATTACTAATTATAGACCCATTGCGTGCTGCAATGTGGTCTATAAGTGTATTAGTAAAGTGATTGTTAACTGCCTGCAAGAGGGTCTTGGTTCTATTATTGACTGTAATCAAAGCGCTTTTATTCTGGGAAGATAGATCAGCGACAACATTCTTCTTGCTCAGGAATTCATGAATGGGTATGGCTGTAGAGGTGACGCTCAGAGGTGTGCTTTCAAGGTGGATATTGAAAAAGCGTATGATACGGTAAGCTGGGAGTTTTTGAAGACTGCTCTACAAAGATTTGGATTTCATGCTTCTATGATCAACTAGATTATGGTATGTCTCACTACTACATCCTTTTCTATTTGTGTTAACAGGGAATTACATAGGTTCTTTAAAGGTAAAATGGGTCTTAGGCAGGGTGACCCTATGTCCTCGTATTTGTTTACTGTAGTGATGGAAGTTTTTAACCTCATGGTGCAAAGGCAGATCTGTCTTGATGATCGGTTTAAGTACCATTGGGGTTGTAGAAGAATCAGACTCACTCATTTATGTTTTGTGGATGATTTGTTAATGTTATGTCATGGAGACCATATTTCTGCTAGCATCTTTAGAAGAGCTTTAGATGAGTTCAGCATGTCTTCGGGGTTGTATCCTAGTATAGCTAAGAGTACGGTCTTCTATGGGAATGTTCCTGATAGTGTTAAGGATGATATCAATCTTACTATGCCTTTTAGGGAGGGTGTTTTTCCTGTAAGATATTTAGGTGTCCTATTGACTGCTAAAAAGCTTAGTATTGCAGACTATAGAGTGTTAACTGAAAAGGTGAAAAAAAGAATTTTTGACTGGCGTAATAAGTCATTGTCTTTGGCGGGAAACTTCAGCTTGTCGCGTCTGTTCTTTCTTCTCTACATGTGTACTGGGCTTCCATGTTTATTCTCCCAGTTTTTGTGTGTAATAATATTGACAAACTTTTAAAGGATTTTGTTTGGTCAAAAACTGATTCTAGTAAAGGTATAGCAAGTGTGGCCTGGAAAGATGTTTGTAGGCCAAAGGAGCAGGGTGGTTTGGGTTTAAAATCCTTAAGAGTCATGAATCATGCTTTAATGGTAAAACATTTGTGGAATATTGCTAGTATGAAAGACTCGTTGTGGGTTAAGTGGCTAAATGTGTATAGGATAAAGGGTAACTGTATTTGGGAACTTAAAAGTAAAAAGAATATGTCTTGGTGTTTTAAGCAAATTTTGAGTCTAAGAGACAATATTAGAAGGAATATGGGGTATAAGATCGGTAATGGGGAAGGTTGTTTTGTCTGGTATGACAAATGGCACTCTAATGGGCCGTTATGCAGATGTATTAGCAACAATGTCATCACTTACAATGGGTTTGATTTAAATGCCAAGGGTGATTTGATTGATGAAAATGGTTGGAAATGGCCGAATGGGTGGAATGAGTTATTTAGCGAAGTTATCAATGTTCATGTCCCTAATCTGGTTCTTGACTGTAATGATAAGGCTCTGTGGTTCAACAAGGAGAATGAAAAAGTTTAGTTTAATGTTAAAGAGGCGTGGACAGTTCTTAGAGATGATGTCCCTAAAGTTCTGTGGTATAAGCACGTTTGATTTTCTCAATGCATCTTGAGGTATTCTTTTATTTTATGGATGGCTTTAAAGGATTACATTTAACCTTTAACTACTTTCAAAACGTTATTTCAAAACAAGCATTAAACGTTAATGATATGTGTGAAAACACATATCCGTTTTACATCAAAAATGACCCATAAATAGATAAATTGTTGCTTTTAAATGCTTGAATGATTGCTTGTTTGTCTTTTCAGGGATAGTATAGGTACTATATGCAAAAAATCTCAAGAAAACGGTCAAAACCGGACAATCACGACACGGGAACGGAATTGAGTGTGCAAAAGCCGAGAGAATGCTATCAAAGGTCAACAAAAGTCAACCCCTGGTCAAACAAAGTCAACCACAAAAAGACAAAACCCAAAAATACCAAATCAGTCCCTCAAAGTTAACCAAATTGCAAAAATGGTCCCCTAAACCCTAACGGTGTTAACTCTTTTTATTATAAGAGTTAACACCGTTAAACCCTTTTAACAACACCAATCAAGCCCGATGCCCAGAACCCCTTTAAAACCTAAATATAAACGATTATAAACTCCGGTGTCAAGCATAGTCAAACTCAAGACCCACCCTTTTTGTAAAATTAAAACGCGGAAAAATTGTTACTTTAAGTTCACAGACCATGCTTCAACCAATTACCAACGTCACAGATCATATTGGAAAAATACAATATACAACATTGCAAGCTAATTCAAGTGGCAAAGTACACAACATGGCAAGGGCTAAACGTCACATAAGCCCCTCTCATTAGCCAATACCCAAAAGGGATGACACGCGAGCAAAGGAGAAAACCACCTATCAAGAGGATTTGCACTAAAACTATGGAAAAGAAGCACAAAGGCCTCAGAACACAAACTGGATTTGCCTACTTTGCAATCGTGTGAATCAAAATTAAACCAACGATGAAGAGAGAGCATCCGAATGATTGAACAAATTTATGTCAGATTAAGAGGGGATATAACTGAATCTTTGAACCTATAAGTTTTCCCTATTGCACAAATAAAAATAACAAGCTTGTTTCTCACACAACTACTAGGTCATCATTTTTTTCTTTGTCAAGTTTTTATCTTTCAAAATTTCTAGTTAAATTGTAATTTTCATAAATTAGCTTATGTAGTTTTAATTCAGTTTATAAATTGTAATTCTCAGTTTTCCAATAATGAATCATTTTCTAGTTAAAAAAAACATAAGTTTTACTTAAATAATCTGTCATAATCTTTTTACTCTCGAAAAGTTGTTACTTCTACTGTTATCAGTAAGCCTCTCATAAAGCTCCATACAAGCTCTTTGAGTCTCTAAGCTCAAATGAGACTATTAAAAAAGCTCTTAATATACTTAAAAACTAAAAATCAGTTTAATGCCTTAGCTTATTGGATTTTGAGCTTTTGGGAAGATGACTTACATGAAGAGCTCATAAGAACCTTTACTGGCTGTATACTTAATAAGTCAGAGCTTGAGTAGGATTAGCTAATTAGAGCCTTTGATTGTAACACCCTCCAAAAATACAAAACGCAGAGTCGAATACCACTTTGGGGAGTTACTTCAAATACCCGCCTAGATACAAGTAGAACGCCTCTAGTTGTCGTTTTTAAAACAATCTCGATGATATTCTGAAAACAAAATAATAGTTTGTCCATAATTTTGATCACCATGAAAAACTAAAGATTGTAAAACTCCAATCACACAAATAATCCAAGCAACTAATTCACCTGAGAAAAAACATGCTTAAAATGTCAACAATAAAGTTGGTGTATTTCATAGATTCGTTTAGAATATGAATGAAATTCACTGAATTATTTGTCCTACTAACATCTCAGTACCATGTAAAATGTTTATGAAAAATAATGCACGACAGCACATTTTAATTACACCAAAAGTACCAATCTTATCCCAAAGATTTAATAAAGAATGCGAGTGGTAAATTTAAATTCACCAAAATGTAACAAACATATCCCAAAGATTTTTATACATAATTCATGACAAATTTAATGTCACCAAATACCAATATGTATTTTCGGGGGGTGCCCTGAGAGTAGTCCCCAACGATTATAATCCACATGTATAACGTCATTCCAGTGATACTAGTCACCCGAACGGGGGTTTGTTCAATCCCGGCTAGATCTATTTTATATCATTCGCGTTGGACATCACGTTAAAAGGGATGTTCGTAATACCTGGCGATAGCTAATCACCGAACAGGGATCCACACCCGAATAGATCTATTTACATACATCGCGCTCACCCTCCAAGGATTTTACAGTTTATGACGCTGTGACGTAGACATTGTATTACCCAATTCGGGCAGTGTACAAATAATGTATAATACTCCCGTTACCCAGGTGTCCCCTCCAAAACACTCCGGTGCAGTAATGTAAAAATACTGTTACTTCCCGTTTCCGGTGTCCCCATCCAAGAACCCCCAGTGCAGTAATTTTGTTGTTATCAGTTCAATCATCCCTAAGCTAATCCGTAATCATTCAAATGTAAAGTATGCAATTTTGTGACCAAAAATGAGTCAAATAAAGTATCTCATAGCGAGCTATGCATATAAGTTAGTAAACTCAATTTGTAATTCAATCATGTAAATTCATTTGTAAAACAAGCATGTCTCACCCCAAAAATATAATAAAGACGAGTAAAAACATGGGGCTATAAACTCACCTTGATCAAAATCCCTTAAAACAATCACATTGTTATAAGATAACCGAGTAAGTATAAGAATTTGTAGACAAGCATGTATCCCCCCCTAGCGGTTAAACAAAATTCAAAGATTGAAAGCTATGCTAAGAACCTCACATTGATTAAATGACCACGATCAATTATCCAAATTAAATCACGAACAAGAATCTGCAACGATCTCGACCACTACCTATAATATGATCCGCTCTATTATAATACACGTATTAAATACGATCAACGATGCGTACATCGTAACGACGAAATCATACATATTTTTATATGTATGCAGTCATATATACATGTGATGAGAAATCCACTTGCGCGTCTTTAAACCTTAACCCTTAGTATATTTTATGTATATATACTATTTTCCCGTCCATTATATCACTTATCTCTAATATTTAAGAGAAGTTCCTATTTTTAGATCTTCCCGTATTTAAGCCGATATAATGAGCATAAAAACTATTAATTGAAATAATATATTAACCGACCTTTAGTTTTGACCCGCTATGTCTTAATTTTAAAACTGACAATCCTCGCGGCAAAGTAAAACGTCATTACGAACAGACTTTCCTGTTTCGCTCGGAAGCTGAAACGGACCTCGAAAGTGCTCAAATCGTCTAATATAATGAATCTGTTAGATTTAATTATATTAAACATAACTTTAATTTCCATTAAAGTGTATATTCCGATTTCGATTCAGTTTCTTCCGATATTGAGAGTTTAAAAGTCCTTTAAATATCAAAACGCCCGTAAAAATATAATTTGTTATATTTTTAACCAAATTCTCACTTTTTTTAAGGTCTACGAATCCCGAATTCACAAGTTCTTTTTTCTGCTTCCTTAATTACCCGTAAAAACGCGCCAAATCTGTTTTTAGTTCAACACTCGTCTAAAAACAGTAATTAACGAGCTTATAGATTTATAACAAGCACTTTTAATATTAATATCATATTTAAACAAGACCGCGCAGTTTCTATTCGAGTTCATCACATACACATTTATATCGATAATATAAAAGAATTAATCGAATACTTTTAAATAAACGCACCCTTTTCGGTGTCAACAACAATCAACGCTACCCGTTTCCCGTGTTCAAAACCAACGATCCCGACAACATCCCGCGCTGTCCCCGTCCCCGGCTGTCCCACAGCCTATAACCCGACACAACTCCTATGTGGGAGGTAGTCCCCGGACCCCATCCCGGCTGTTCCCCGCCAGCCGTCCCGCAGACACCCCAAATCAACAACCACTCCCAAATCCCTTTTGTTGCAAACCCACGACACCCGACACACTCGCTGCCCGACCAAGCCCGAAAACAACAGCCCGTTTTGTGTATAAACCCCAAACCACCCAAACACAGGCCTTAGGTGGGGCTGTCACAATCCAAACGCCACCCCCCCCCCTCGTCGTTGCTGCCCACCTAGAAAAACATACTCACCCAAATCTGCGCTTAATAAACACGGCACCCCTTTTCTTTTTCTTTACAAAACCACAACCCTCGAGGGTTGTGAACCCACAGACCATGACAGAACACCCCTTTTGGTTTTTATAACCGAACCAAACACAGCCTTTTTGGTGGCTGCCACCCCAAGACCCACCTTAGGTGGTGGCTGCCCCCGAACCCAACTCACCCCGGTGTGGTGTTACCACTAAACGCTGCCCCCGCGCTGCAAACCAAACTGAATAATTCAACCCTCCCCGGTGACCCCGCTGTCAAACCCTACGCAAACCAAACACACCCTGTCGTGGTGTTTTAATAAAACCCAACCGCACCCTCGCGGTTTTAATTGACATCCAAACGCACCCTATTCTTCGCAGCTTTCCCCGTCTGTCAACCAACCCGCAAACTCAACGCCCCTCATCGTGCTAAACTCAACCCGACACCCACGTACGTGGTTTATATATATCTCGAACAAACACACCCTTTCGGGTGTTAGTCCACCCAACCTGAGACGCACCCTTTCGTGTGAAGATGATTGAGTTGCTATGATGAGGTGAAGTGATGGTGGCGGTGCAGTTGGGTGGTGAAGTAGGCACGTGGTGGCCGAGTGGGGTAGTGGATCGTTTAGATCCGATTTATGGGAGTTCATTTGGTCTTTCCCCCCACGCCCGGAAAAAAACCCGCCGGAAACTTTTCTGGCGGCGACGTCAATGGTGGTGCTGGCGGATGGCTGGCCGTAGGCGTTATATTTTGGGAGAGAGAGAGTTTGAGGGTGGTGTGTGTTATATAAAATGAAAAATGAAATGAAATATAAGTATAAAATTTATATATATATATATATATTAAATGTGGCAAGTCCCTAATAGTATGGGGTTAAAAAGTGTAACTTTTTAATAAAGTTTTTTAAAAATCAATCGGTCGGGACTCGTTTGAAGCGACTTAACGGACGATTCAAATCTCGAAAACTTGCCGCCATTGTTTTTCCAAATCATTTTCCCAAGAAAAATGCGTATTCGCTTGATAAAATTTCATAAATATTTTATAACATTTAATCAAATAATTGATATCATTTTGCGAACCGGTTTTGCCCGTCGAAATAAAAATGGTTTTAAGCTCGGTATTCACGTTACAGACAACGCTGCCTAATTAAAAAATATGAATAATTTATTTAAAATATTTTATTAAATAAATACAGATAAATTAAAAAACAAATATTAAATTATTTTTGATGTCCGCGTTGTAATTGTTCGAAATAATGTTTTGCGGGTGCTGTTTTTGACCCTTTTCGACTCGTTTCCAGGTCTCTGGCAAAACTGAAGAATTGTCAGGAAGTCCCGTTTCACAACGAATTGTTTAGGTCCGATCTGTTGAAAACGTGATTTTAGATAACGTTCTTATAAGTCAAGCCAGACCCTAAAAGTCAAAGATTGAAATCGTCATTCAAAATTTCAAAATTCTCGATGTTAAAGTACCTACCCTTTAAGAAATCTCGTTCCCCTAGATTAAAATTGTGTTATCCGATTGTAGGCACCGATGACAAAGTTAAAATCTGTAAAACCGTTTCTAAGCAAGTACGATGGATAATTTTCTATCAGCAAGATAGAATGTTGACACTTCTCGACATACCAAAAGTTTGGCTAAGTTACCAGGTAAATATAATCCATCAAGTAGATTATTTTAGAAAAATATCTTTACAAAGTTTGAAGTATTGATATTAACACCACGGTATCGCTCTCACACGAACATCCCGCTTACTCAGACCACAATATTGTCTGCCTTCCCCATCTCACCCTTATGCTTTTGTGTCCCTTGCTTGGGACTATCCCGCATGTCCCCAAACCATTGCTACTCTCACCAAAGCACGCGTCAACTGCCTTATCTTGCAGTACTAGATGTAACGCACCTAATCTTCCTACTATGGCCCGAAATGGAATATTCCAACTATATGTTACGATGATAGGTGTATTATCTCGTTAGTGGAGTTGCCTTTGCCTAGTGAAAAGTGTACCAGTTGGGACAGCTCCAGGGCCCAACAACAGCAACCATGAAAATTATAGACAAACGGCGATAGGATGTTGTACTCAGTCTGTTAGCGTCCACAGACAGTTTTACGTTGCAAGGATGTTCAATAGCAACAGTAATAACTTAAGAAGGAGATAATGTGCACCAAGCGAGGGCATAAGAATTGCTGAGTAGTAAGACACGTATTGTGTCTCTAGACCCTTTTAACGATTCTGATGAGTTAGTCCGATTTCAGGTTCAAACTCGTGTCGTAATCGGATCCTCTAAAGCCACTCATTTATAGATTTCTTAATATACATAAAGAAGCGTCCAATTTTATGTAAGTAAGAAATGATAAACTTATGTTCCCCCTGTGAATTAATAATTATATTTATTAACATAAGAGGCGTCCCAATCCTTTCAAAATAAAGTAAATTATTAAATCAATCCTACTTAATAATATTCCGTTGGCAATACTCGTACGGCATTCTCATAACCTTCAAGTTATGATGACAGTACATGCATGTGCACTAAAGAGTATTGGACTAGTGATTTAAAACTCTTCTTTGTAAGCTGGGAGTAAAAACCTGCCCATCGAGATCACATAGAGTAAAGATAAATAATGAGTACACTGTTAGAGTAAATAAGTTAAAAGTCTCTATGAACGAGTCAACATAGCGATTTACCAAAATCAATCCTCCTAATTACAAGTCCCGCTATACAAGACTTGCAAACTTAGATTCTTACACAACCTGTTGTAACATAACAGTGACTGGTATAGTTAATATAGCAATTAATCATATCAGATCCTCATATTTACAAGTCCCGCCTATACAAGACTTGTAATACTTAGATTCATACATAATTCCATGTAAACAAAATTATGACGGTCTCCGTGTAATACGATATTATATAAAGTTATGAAGAAAATAATATTCTTAGAGACCATTGTTTAACTTACAATGTCTGAGAACGAAATGAGACCATTGTGCAACTCACAATGTCTAAGAATAAGAATGAACCCATTGAATAGCTCACAATGCTGAGTGTATTTGAGACCATTGTTTAACTACAATGTCTTAGGGTATAATTAGAACCATTGTGCACTCACAAAGTCATAAAAATATTCTGGTATTTATATAATAACTCTTATATAAATAAGCGTACGATATACGCGAAGGGAATTTATATATATGTATATGTTATTCACGTAAGCACTTAATGCAACACGTAATGAAAGCACATAAGCAAGTAGCGTGTATGCACTTTGAAAATGTTTGATGTGATGCAATATTTGTGAAAACGGTTTAATTCTAGGTGATAAAATATTCAACTAGTCCACTATAACCATTGCTCTGAGACCAATCTTTTAACACCCCTCAAAATACAACAACGCAGCGTGAATACCACTTTTGGATTACTTTTCAGAATAACGCAGCGCTAGATACAAAGAACGTACCTCTAGTGGTCGTTTTGTAAAACCATCTCGTTGATTTTCTGAAAACAAAATAAATGTCCCATAATTTCATCACCATGAAAAACATGAATGTAAAACTCGCAATGCACATCCAAATAACCAAGCATCTAATTCACCTAGAAAAACAAGCTTAAAAATTTGTCAACCATTAAAGTTTGTGATTCATAATTAGTTTAACTATGAATGTAAGTTATCAACTGAAGTAAATGTTTCCACATGTATCATCACAGTACCATGTAAAATGTTTATAAAATTGCACGACACATATTATCACCAAAAAAGTACCATCTTATCCCAAATATATTTATAAATATCAAGGATAATTTAATGTCACCAAAATGTACCAATCTTATCCCAAAGATTTTTATAAATAATGCATGACAAATTTAATGTCACCAAAAGTACCAATTATGTATTTGTCGGGGCCCTAATAGTCCCAACGTTATAATCCACAAGTTATAAACTTTCGTTCCCAAGTGATAGCTAGTCACCGAACGGGGGTTGTCAATCCCGCATAGCTCTATTTTAAATCATATCTCCGAGGACAACACGCTATAATGTACGTTACCCGCTATAAGCATAAATCACTCCGAACAGGATCCACACCCGAATAGACTATTTCATAACAATCGCGCTCACCCTCCAAGTGATATTACAGTTCATGACGCTGTGACTTAGTCTTGAATGTAACCCACTTCGGCAGTGATACAAAAATGTATATAACTCCGTTACCGTGTCCCTCCAAGTACAACCAGGGCAGTAATGAAAAAATATTACACCGTTACCGGTGTCCCCCTCCAAGAACACCCGGGCATAATTTGTTGTTATCCATTTCAATCAGCCTAAGCTAAACCTTAATCATTTCAAATGTAAAGTATGCAATTGTGAGCCAAAATCAAGTCAAAGTAATGTATCCCATTAGCGAGCTAGCAAAAAAGTAAGTAAACCAATTTGTAATCAATCATGTAAAATCATTTGATAAACATAGCATGTACTCACCCAAAAATATATGTAAAACAGAAAACATGGGCTACAAACTCACCTTGATCAAAATCCCCCTTAAAACAATCAATTGAAGTAAATAACCGAGTAAGTATAAGAATTTGTAGACAAACGTGTGATCCCCCTCCGGGTTATAAAACATTCAACAAGATTGAAAAGCAAAGGCTATGAACTCACATTATTCAAAACCACGATCAATAAATCCATTAAAACATAAAAAAACTGAATCTCAACGATCTCGACCACGACCTAAAATTATGTCGCTCAATTATAAAACACGTATTAAATACATCACGTGCGTACAAACGACGAAATCAACATATTTTTATATGTATGCAGTCATTATATACAAGTGAAAGAAATCCACTGCTTGCGCGTCCTTTAACCATAACCTAGTATGATGTTATGTATATATACTATTTTCGTCCATAATAACTTATCGTCTATATAATTTAAAGAAAGTTACTATTTTAGATCTTCCGATTTTAGACCGAATAATTGATCATAAAACTATTAATTGAAAAAAAAAATTAATCCTCCTTAGTTATGTACCCGCTAGACCTTAATTTTAAAACTGACAAGCCTCGCGGCAAAGTAAAACGTCATTACGAACAACTTTCGTGTTTCGCCGGAAGGGCTGTAAAGGAAGGGGGGGGGGACTCGAAAGTGCTCAAATCGTCTAATTATTAGATCTGTCAGATTTAAAATATTAAAATAACTTTTTTTCCATTAAAGTGGTAATATTCCGATTTCGATTCATTTTCTTCGTTATTGAGAGTTAAAAATCCCGTTTTATATCAAAACGCCCGTAAAAATATAATTTGTTATATTTTATAAACCAAAATCTAACTTTTCAAGGTCTCGAATCCCGAATCTCAAGTTCTGTTTTCTGCTCTTAATTACCCGTTATAAAACGCGCCAAAGTCCGTTTTTAGTTCAACTCTCGTCTAAAATACATCTAATTATCGCTTATAGATTTATATCAATCCCGTTGTTAAATAATAATTATCATATATTAACTAGACCGCCAAGTTCTATTAGATTTTCATCACATACACATTTTATCGATAATATAAATGAATTAATCGAATACTTTTAAATTAAACGCACCCTTTTTCGGTGTCAACACAATCAACGCACCCGTTTCCCGTGTTACAAAACCAAACGAACCCGACAACATCCCACTTTCCCCTCCCCGGCTGTCCCACACCTATACCTCTACACACTCACTCTGTGGGGGTTTCCCCCGGCCCTCCTGGCTGTCCCCGGCATCCGTTCCCAGCATGCGAAATCAACAACCAATCCCAAATCCCTTTTGTTGCAACCCACGACCCGACACACTCGGCTGTCCCGCAGCCAAGCCGACACAACCCTTTGTGTTATAACCCAAACCAACCCAAACACGCCCTAGGTGGGGCTGTCACAGCCAAACGCCTCCCTCGTCGGGTGGCTGCCACCTGAAACAAACGCACCCTAATCTGAGCTTAATAAACCACGCGCACCCTTTTCTTGTTTCTATACAAAACCAACGCACCCTCGAGGTGTTGTGAACCCACAAACCAAACGAACACCCCTGTTGGTTTTTATAACCGAACCAAACACGCCCTTGTTGGGTGGCTGCCACCCAAACCCACCTTAGGGTGGTGGCTGCCCCGAACCCAACGCACCCGGTGTGGTGTTACCACCAAACGCAGCCCCCGCGGCTGCAAACCAAACCCGATAACCCAACCCTCCCCGGCTGACCCCGCTGTCAAACCCGACGCAAACCAAACACACCCTTGTCGGGGTGTTTTAATAAAACCAACCGCACCCGTGCGCGGTTTATGACATCCAAACGCACCCTATTCTTCCAGCTGTCCCCCGGCTGTCAACCCAACCCGCAAACCAACGCACCCTCATCGGTGCTAAACTCAACCCGACACCCTCGTCGGGGTTTATATATATTCGAACAAACACACCCCTTTCGGGTGGTTTACCACCAACCGAACGCACCCTTCGTGTGAATATGATGTGGTGTGCTATGATGATGGTGAAGATGGTGGCGGTGGCAGTGGGGTGGTGGAAGTGGCGCGTGGGGCGAGTGGGGTAGTGGATCGGGTAGATCGGAGTGATGGGGAGTCTTTTGGTCTTCGCCGGAAAAACCCGCCGGAAAAGTTTTCCGTGCGGCTCGGCATTTGATGGCCGCGGAGTGCAGGCCGGTGCCGGATCTTTGGGAAGAGAAGTATTGAGGAGGTTGTGTTATATAAAATGAAACAATGAAATGATATATAAGTATAAGAATTTATATTATATATATATATATCTAAATATAAATAAAAAATATATATATAAATATATATGATATATATATAAATATATATATATATATATTAAATGTGGCAAGTCCCTAATAGTATGGGGTTAAAAAGTGTAACTTTTTAATAAAGTTTTTATAACTATCGTTCGGGGACTCGTTTGAGCGACTTAACGGACGATTCAAATCTCAAACTTTGCGCATTGTTTTTTCCAAATTATTTTTTCCGATGAAAATGATATTCGCATATAATAATTCATATTATTTAAAAAATTTAATAAAATAATGTTAATCATTTTGCGAACCGGTTTTTTGTCCTCGTCCTAAATAAAAATGGATTTTAAGCTCGGTGTGAATCATTTTTATCAACAACGCTTCAAATTACAAAATGAGAATAATTTATTTAATATTTTATTAAATAAAATACTGATAATTAAAAACAAATTAATTATTTTTAGTGGCCGCGTTGTATATTGATCGAATAATGTTTGGCGGTGCTGTTTAGCCCTTATTCTGCTCGTTTTCCAGACTCGGCATTACTTGAAAAGTTGTCAGGAATGTCGTTTCACATCGAATTGCTTTAGGGTCCGAGCTGTGAAAACGTGATTTAGATAATCGTTCTTATAAGTCAAGCCAGACCCTAAAAGTCAAAGATTGAAATCGTCATTCAAAAATTCGAAAATTCTCATGTTACAATTGATACCTTTGGTTTAGCAAAGGTACCTTGTAAGTTCATTTACTCTTTCTGTCTTAATTTTGCTAAACTGCTTATAGTACAAGCTATTTTGCATAATTGTTTCTATTTGTTGCTAATTAAAAATGTTTCAATATTTGTTTTAAGTTTTACAAGCTTAAGATCTTAGATTTTCTAAGTTAAATACATAAAACTGTAAAAAACTAAAAATATTAGCTTAACTTGTAGCTTATTGTTTCTAGCTTATTTACTTATAGTTTTATTCTTATTAAGATTGTTATAATCTATTTGTTATCTGAAATAGGATTAAAGCATCTAAATTTATCATTTTCATAAGCTAAAATGGTTTTGAGTCTAGTTAAAGGGGTGTTTGGCAAAACAAGCAGTACTTACTATAAACAAGTATATGTACTGCTTGTGTCCCAATTTGGTCTCTAAAATTTGTTTTTAATCTAATATAAGTCTGTTTTAGGTAGTTTTATAAGCTAGGTTAGAAGTTATTTAGGATTTAAAAGGTTAATCTAGTAAATGTTCAAGTCTGATTAGGTTTAGTTAGCATTATAAGCTCAAATCAGTTCTAGCTTTTGTAATTGCTTAATTTGTATTTAGATAAGTGTTAAAATAGAGTAGAAAGAAGGTTAATAGGTCTGCATTGAAGGTTTTTAGATTTGGTCTATAAAATTGTCAAGTGCATCAGCAGTAGATTAGTAAAAAAGGCCAATTTCTAGCTCAATTTTCAGTAGGTTAAATTAGCATTTAGCTTTTGATTTTCAGATTATAAGTAGCTTTTAGGTCATATTTCACAAGTTTACAATTAGTTTTAAAATTCTAGCTTATTTTGTCATCTAAATTTAAGCTGCAAAATTGCTTTTTGTCTTTTCATTTTCAAAGTAAAACTCAGCATGATCTAAGCCTTAGGTCTGTTTTCAAAGTGCTTTAGTAATAAGCAATTGAGTTTCAAACCTTGTTTCAAAAGATGATTTTGGAAGCTTATTAGTAGTAGAATAAGCTTGCATAAGTCATTTCCCCACAAGGATCCAAGAGCTTATCTAAAAATAAGCTCAAAGATCCCTGTAGACTTTTTTGGGTCCCTTTAGGTTTAGTAAGGATCTTATTCAGTTGTTTATAGCTTATTTTTCATATAAAACTTTTGCTTTAATTTTGTCTTAAAGTTTTGCTTAATATTAGATGTGTAAATTAAATACTATTAAGTCAGTAGTGTTAGCTTATTAACTTTTTCATTAAAATTCCAAAAAACACCAAGTAAGTAGCCTGTAGTGTTTTTATAGTGCTTTTTCTTTGCTTATCTGTTTTTCAAAATGAAGTTGGTTTGCAATTCTAAGTAGCTTAATAGCTCTGCTTTAAGTAGGTAAAAAGCTTCTTGGCCTAAGGATCCACTTACAAGCTTAAAATTAAGCTCAAAGTGTGTCTAAGGGACTGTTTGGTTTTAAGTTTTTTTTATAAGTGCTTATTTTGAATTTCTAGCTTATGGCTTATTCTGTGTGCTTATTCTTGTTCATTTAGCTCTTTAGGTTAGAATTAGCTTATTAGTATCTTAATTTGTCATAAACTTTAGCTTATTTAGTCTTCTAGCTTATATAGTTTAAGAAAAACTTAAAAAAAAGCAGTTTACGTAGTTTAAGTCATATTAAGATTTTTTTTCAGCTTATTTAGCTTTTCATAAAACGTCCTTTTCTAAAAATTGCTTAATTTAGGTTGCTTAATAACTTTGCATTTATAATTTTTTAAAAAAATACAAAAAAGGGAAGGTGGGGAAATCGGGTGAGCAAGACTCGAACCCCCGACCTCAACACCCTCTACCCTTTTATAACAACACAACACACACTCCACTACCAACACGCCCTAGGGTCTTTTTCGTTATACATCTACAAAATTTAATTCTTATACACATTTTATCCAATTTAGCTAATAAAGTTTTTTAACTTATTCGTGGCTTATTTTTTTAAGCTGTACGTCAAGCTTATTTTTCGCCTATGATGCTAAAAATACAAAAAAATAGTTTTTAGATTTAGAATAATTACTTTTAGGTTTAAATTTATTAAAATCATTTTTACCCTTTTTAGATTTTTAATTTCATTTTTAAGCTTTTAAATTTAGTTTTAAAAATAGTTTTTTATTATAAAAAGTAGTTAAAATAGTTTTCTGAGTTTTTATAATATTTTAGACTTTTCTAAGTTTAAAAATCATTTTTAAGAATTTTTATTATTTAATTTGCAATTTTCTAGGATTTAAATATATTAAATTAGTTTTTAATTCATAATTAATTCAAAAATAACCAAAAAAAAATTTCTTATTCTTAAAATTTTCTTTTGTCTTAATTTAGGTTTAGAAATTTTAATTGCACCCATAGGAGTTAATCTTGTCTTAGTTGCTTATTTGTCGCGTTTTATTTGTTCCCGTTAATTGTTTTTGTGCATTAATTGCTTTTGTTTGTTTTTCTTTAATTGTTGTTTTTAATTAGTAGTTATAGATAATCAAATCAATCTTTGTTTTCATTCAAATCATTGTCCAAACAAGAACGTGGTTTTAATTTCATAAATCGTAGGAGAAACGACCCGGGAAACATACTTCCCGGTTAATATACGTATTATATTATATATATTTGTGAAGATTTTCCTCTTTACCTTTGTTCTCAAGGGTAATTTGGTAATTTTATATCATATTATATGTTTTTTTTACGTGTGTTGGATTCTAGCAATCAATTTTTGGCGCCGCTGCCGGGGATTTGTGATTAAGATTCTTTCGTTTGAAGTTTGTTGATCGTGATTTGAAGACCCTTTCGTTTTTTGAAAGTTTTGTTTTTGTTAAAAAATCAAAAAAAATTAAAAAAAATTAAAAAAAAATTTTCTTTTCTTTTAGTATAATTATCATATAAAAATAAAAAAAATCAAAAAAAAATCAAAAATATAAAAAAAATTGTCCATAATAAAAAATAAAATAAACAAAGTTGGTAAAAGAACACCAACAAATAATATCTTCAATTGAGG
>BQNB010088969.1:5542-27524 GCA_026074375.1 Tanacetum coccineum
GGCATTTTAAGTCCGTTTTTGGTTATTTTAGCTCGTTTTTAAAGGTAAAAGGTATGTGTATTTAAGCACATACCAAATACCCTCACCATCTCCTCATTATATCACACAACTTTTTAACCATCTCTCTCAAATGGATTCCAATTTCAATAACGAAAATGAACCATGGGTCTGATCTCCATTTAACACCCGTTGTGCGTTCCTCTAGTAGCACACATGTTGAACCATCTCCTTCAACACCAAATCTAGTTAGGATAATTCTCGGTCCTGTGGGTACTGTTCAGCTCTCTAGTAGCACACGCGTTGAACCATCTCCCTCAACACCAAATTCAGTTAGGATAATACTCGGTCCTGCGGGTATTGTTTAGCAAGTCAATCTGCTTATAGAAAGAGATATCCATCTTGGTTGGGACGGGGAAGTAATGTCTACTCAAGAATATATGCAGAAAGTTGTTGAGGATGTGGATGAGGATGATGATTTTAACAGTGGGGCGTGGGTTAACGCCACTAACTATGTGAATGCATTTGGTGGCAATGTAACTGGATGTTTGAGAGACATCGATAACTTTCTGAAAAAGGAAAAACTTGAACAAGTTGTTGCAATAGTGAAGTCTTGTTCTCCGAATATGCTTGGCGATCTAAATGTGACTCTGAAAGATCTATCAGGTACAATACCTGAAATAATACATTACAAAATCCTTGATGTGGGTAGTTATGGAAATGATATTACTGTAGGAGCTGCTATGATACTAGCTAATGTCTCTGTTTTTACTCCTAAACCATCACATCATTACCTTAACATTACAATGCGAAATGTGATTGAGGTTTTCCGTAAAGATACAGTTCTTGGAAGTGACAGTGGTTAACCTTAACATTTATGTAATGTTTTTTTTATTATAATGTAATGTTTTTTTTATTATTTATGTAATGTTTTTTTATTAATAAAATTTAAATTTGAAGTTAAAAAAAATGAAGGTCGCCTCATAGTGGCACTAGGTCGCCTGTAAGTCGTCGGAAAGAAAAAACTGATGTGACGCCGGAAAATGTTAGTCGGGACCGAGAACGATAGTGAGTAGCCTAAAGCAAAAGTCTATCCACATTTGAACTTGACAATGATCTTAGCCAAAATGGCCCACGAGGGTAACTATACATTCATTTAAAGTTTTTCTTGATTTGTAGATGCAGTTCGTGAACATTACTTAATTTACAAGTTTATCTTATGCTATAGTACCTATGGTAGTGACATTTAACATTTATTTCTCTATATCCTATTTAGCATTACGAATGCTGCCAAAAACCTCTTCAGCACTGTGACAGACTTATTTTGACCCAACCCAACCTTCTCTTTTATTTGTTTGTTTATATCCGGCCCGTAGAGAAATTATCACGTCACAATCACGCACTGTCATGTTTTAGTTATTTAAATTTATTATTTTACAATAATGAACTTTAACATAATAGAGATGATATTTTGTCAAACTAAACATATATCCACTTATCCGGCATATAGGATTCTATTCATACTTGTCTTCCTTGCTAGGGGTTTTTACGGTCCGAAAACTGGACCGGACCGATCAAGACTGGACCGGACTGAAACCGACCTTGGCCAAAACACCGGACCGAAGACCGGACCAAAATGGTCCGGTCCGGGTCGGTTTGGTCCGGTTCGGTCCAACAAGGCATAATTAACAGGTTTTTGTAAGACCGAACCGGACCGGAACGAAGGCCGAAAATAAGAAAAAGGATGGACCGAGGACCGGACCGAAATAGTTTCGGTCAGGTCCGATCGATCCGGTTCTGGTTGGTTTCTCGGTCCGGTCCGGTCCGCGATCCGTTTTGCTCACCCCTATTCCTAGCTATAAGACTAGACGTAAAGGGGATGATCCCATCATCCTCACCCTCGCTCTCACGACCATGATCGTAAACGTACCATCTTCACGCGTGACTCAAGAAAAAAAAAGAGAAATTGATGACCACCCTCACCATTAGTACTTTTTCTACGAGTATGTGTGATTTTGTAGGCTATGCTTGTATAAAATAAGTATTTTTAATAGTGATAATCAATCAAGCTGAAAGTTGGTGAGAGTGATGAAGTGTTGAATGATGATGTGACGCTAATGTGAAAGTAAAAGAGATCGACCTTTGTGACTAGTTGAAGAACCATATCCGCTTACTATTGTCTTATGCAAATAACGAGTAAACATATTTGTCAAGGGTACTAGTTTGTAAAATCAAGTAGTGCCCGATTGATCCGCAAGGCTACATGTAAAGGTCAACTCCCCTTTACCTCCACCTCATCTGTCACATCAGTTTTTAGGATAAGAATCCTCTAATGTTAGTCTCTCATGTTTTGGTAATGTTAAGCCAATAGAATGAAAATAAACATAATAGTAGGGACACTTTCAATTAAATATAAAAACAATTCCTTTCTTCCCTCTCACAACATAATAACATGAGAGAACTTGAAAGACTTGAACATTAGGTGATCTCATTCCCAGTTTTTAACACACCACGTTACATTCATTTTTGAGCCGTAATGATCATCTCCTAACCAAACACACATAATGCATCACTTTATAGAAACATATGCCATAATATACGCCTGTACATAATATACGCCTGTACACACATGCCAAAAAAAATATAATAATAACAAGAAGGGACAATACCCTTTTCCACAATTTTCGCTAAGTAAATTCCTTCACCTAAACATCTCCACTTTTGCACTTTCACGTACGAACCCTTACTTTCCGTCGTGAACCTTCATGCGCCAAACCACCCATTCGTGTATGATCACCTTCACTATAACACCTCGCCAAAAGGCATATGTAAGTTGAATTTTAAATAAATTACATAGAGTTAAATTTAAATTTACAAGTTTCTATGTATTATAATAACTTCATAAATAAACAATTAACCGATTTTATATTTTAAAAATATAACATATATGTTGTTTTAAAAATACAACATATATATGCACAAGATTACTAATATCAAAATAAAAGCATGAATTATTGTGTATGTAAATATATACACGATGTTGTATGTATATGAACAACTCATGTTTTTCCTCTTTATGCTTAAATAAGGACTCGTTGTTATATTTTAACTTCATCAATGTTCATTATGTGTTATTAAACTCGCATATTGTGTACAACGTAATATATCATACACGGTTTTGAATATTAAATACGGCTAAATTGTTATTAACAAGAATATAAATATCACATGTAAGCACTAGTTAGTGTGATATGAAAACAAATATACGTGATTGTACATATAATAACGACGAATGTAATTCGTATTTAAAGTTTATATAAGGATATATGAAAAGGTATTTTAAAAAGACTTTATATTTAACTTCATCAACGTTCATCATGTGTTATCCAACTCGTATATTGTGTACAACATGATATCAATAGTTAAATTTAAATAACATAAACCTCAGCATGCACCTCACTTAAATAAAGTTAAATTCTTATATGCAACAAAAATCTTTTACAAAATATAAATCGATATTAATACATAATGAAAAACTTTACATAAAAATTCATGCTTAATTATTAGTTGTACTTATATCAGAATTACAAAATATTAAACACAAGCAAGATTTTATATATTCATATACTAACTAAAAATTTAAAATAAATTTGATTTATGTCCAAGATTTGTGTGTGCACGAAATTTATAGCTAGTTTATTAAACTAAAAAAAATACTAGAAACTTAAAAAAAAAATGTTGGTGTATCATTATCATAGGGTATGTTTGGTGCAATGGGCTGGAGCTGGAGCTGCGCATAGGCTTATTTTTTAAGCTGAATGTTAAAACTTATATTTTTATAAAATTGTTTGGCGAATTAGTTTGAGCTGATGCTTATTAATGTAAAATCGCATAAAACTACATAAAATTAAATTTCGATATACTTACAGCTTTTATGTGATAATACATTATATTTTAAAAATGTTTAAGTAATTTGATTAACTCTAAACCTCTCTTTATGAGCTTGGCTTATGTAAGCTTATGACTTATAAGCATTTTTATAAATTCGTTTAACAAAAAAAACTTACTTATTTTAAAACCTCATTCCTCTTTTAAACCTTTAAACCCCTAAAAGCCGTGTGCTGGACACAGCCGAAGTCAAAAGAGATACCGGCACCCTTTAATTTAATTCGGTGTTTATTTAATTTGGTGTTTTAATGTTCACATAAAAGTATGGTACAACCAGACCCCCACCCACTTGCTCCGCTATAAAAAGACACATTTTTACCAATAACACAAACATTCATACCTTAGGCTGGACGGAGTGGGAGTAAACTCACATAGATGAGTTTACCACTCACGCGCGAGTGCCACTCCGGTAGTAAAACTAACCTAGGTGAGTTCCATTTCCATGGTGAGTTTTGGAAATTTTTGGTGCACACTATGTGGTAAACTCACCGAGTGTGAGTTTTAAAAAAAGTGGGCCCTATTGATTTTATATCTGTTGTGTATAATTTTTTTAAAAAAACCTTACTTTTTACTTATAAATACCCACTACTTCACCCATTTTTAAACACAACTCTTTCATTTTATACAAAACTCTCTCTTTTTATAAACACTTCTCACATTCCTCATTTACGCAAAATGAATTCGTATACGTTTATGGGCATAGATTTAGAAGGAGGAGAAGAAGAAGTTACTAGTCGTAAGAAGACTTTTATTAAACGAGCGATTGCGTTTATTAAGAATAGACGACGAGCAAACCGAGTGACAAGAAACCACATAACTCGAGATCGTTCTGGTGCTCATGAGCGTTTAGTCGCCGCTTTTTTTTAGCGAGGAACCGATGTACGATGAAGTAAAATTTCGGAAGACGTTCTGAATGGCTCGCCCTCTTTTCAACGAGATAGTTACTGCTGTAATTGATCACGATCCATTCTTTCATAATAATATTGATTGTATCGGAAAAGAAGGCATTTCTGGGTTGCTAAAGTGCATATCTTTAATTCGTCAATTGGCATACGGCGTTCATGCTGAGTTTCTAGATGAATATATGCAAATCAGCGAGAGAACTTCACGTATGGCTCTTAATCATTTTTGTCAATCTGTTATGCAAATTTATGGGCCTGACTATTTGAGGAAACCCACGGTGACTGATGTCGAAAAACTCTATTTGCATCACAAAGAAAAGCACGGGTTTTCGAGAATGTTAGGAAGTCTTGATTGTATGGATTGGGAGTGGTTCGGTTGTCCGTACGCATTTAAAGCGCAATACGTTAGACGTGATCATGGTTTGAATCCGTTCATTTTGCTTGAAGCTGTTGCGTCGCAAGACTTATGGATATGGCATGCTTTCTTCGGTGTTGCTGGGCCGAACATCGACATCAACGTTTTATATCAATCACCTTTATTTAACGATCTCAAAACCGGACGCGCACCAAAGATTCCTTTTGTGGCTAACGGCGTAACTTACCCAAGTGGATACTATCTTGTTGACGGGATATACCCAGAATTGGCGCCACTCGTTAAGACGATCCCAGAACCAGGTGATGATGACCACAAGCGAATTTTGTATAAGCAAAAGCAGGAATCAGTAAGGAAAGATGTCGAACAAGCGTTTGGTGTTCTGACAAAGAAATGGGCCATACTAGCCAATCCTACACGAGAGCTCAAAAAAGAGAGGATTATTAATATGATGTACACATGCATCATATTACATAATATGATTTGAAAATACAAAAAAATATGCGATATCTCCCAAATGGTTCCCGGAGGAAGCACATCAACCAAAAGACCGTTACGAAACGAGGAACAAATGCAAGAAGTTATGCGTTGGATCAGATCAGCACAAGCACATCAAAATCTTCGACACGATTTGATTGAACACTTGTCTCGTAATGCTTAGTTTAATCTTTATTTGTAATGGCTTTTTAATATTCGAAGTCTGTAATGTTTTTAATTTATGAATAAAAGTTTTTAATTTAGTTAACGTTTTTATTAACTTCGTACGTTTACGTTTACGTAAATATTTATTTTTTTAGTTTATGAATAAAATTATTTAAATAAAAAAAGGGTGAGTAAGGTGAGTTTTAGTTGTAAGGTGAATTCTTATTACGGTTGAAAGGTGAGTTGTAAGGTGAGTTTTATTTGGAGAGATAAAGCTGATGTGACGCTGATGTGGCTGGTGGGTTTCCCACCACCATACCATCCAGCCTTATCATTCACGAACAAAAACAACAAGAACAGCAATGTTGATCAACATCATATTCTGTCTAGCAGTACTCTTTCCAATCCTACGTATAAAAAAGGAACTACAAATCATACTCAAGAACTTGTTTCAGCACAGCAAGCTTGAGCTCCATGAACACGAATCAAATATATTTATGTTGGATCTTCCTATAATACGTTTTGAAGATTTGCAAGAACGAAGACATAGAGAAGTTGAAGAAATGTGTTATATGTTCTGTTAATTACGAAAGGGATGACGTTGTGTCTCAGCTCATCCGATGTGGTCATGTGTTTCATACTCAATGTGTTGGAAAGTTGATTCATATGAAACAACATGATTGTCCTTTTCTCGGTCGTCTTTCTTCTCTGGTTGTCCTTCTGTTCCTTGTAAAAATTTCTAGTTAGTATTAACCATCATTAGTTTTGTTAGAAAATGTTTTTACTAGAAGATTAATGTTATCTTAAATTTATTTAAAAGATGATTGTATGATACGCTCACGGTTTGGATAACTATCATAGTTATTTATGTTTAAGATATGTGTTGAGTCGTATTAGGAAAGTCAATAACTTGTGTTAGGAAAGTGTCAAGTCAATGTTTATCTTGTAGTTGGCTTATGATCCAAGCCATGTCTTTTATTCTGTATATATATCGAATCATTATTCATTATTCAATAAATCAAATTAAAGATCAAAATATCTATAGTTTCTTCTCTCTATTTTCTGACGGAGCCAGCACACGCTTGAGGTGATGCCCTATCCCGATACTACCCCTAACCGGGTCGTATCAACTGGTGCTTTCATTGAGAGCTCTCGTTGAGAGAGTTTCGATTTAAAGTTTCAAAAAAAAGTTATTGTTCATCGGGCACTATTCACGGTACTGTTCATCGGGTACTGTTCATCGATTTTTTTTCATTGCACTCATGGATGTTCTGAAGTTTTCAGGGGATGATCCGGAGAGATGGATTTTTACCATTATGGAGTACTTTTCATTGCTTAACACACCCGCTGATCAGCGTTTGCGGATTGTGGGTTTTAATTTGGAAGGCGTGGCGGCAGTGGTTTCGGTGGATGTCACGGAATGGTTTGATTACCACTTGGGATAGGTCTGTGGAAAGTGTTAAAAACCATTTTGGGCCGTCAAAATATGAAGACCCACAAGGGGCTTTGTCGAAGCTGTTGCAACTAGGGACGGTCGAGGATTATAAAGGGGAATTTGAAAAGCCGATGAATAGGGTTACGGGTATAGCAGACTCTTTGTTCATCTCCTTCTATATTTCTGGGCTTAAACTGCACTTGCAGCGGGGATTGTTAGTAAAAAGAAAAATATTTTTTACTATTAACTTCTAAATATAGTAAAAAGAAAAATATTTTTTAGCTATTAACTTCTATTAACTTCTAAATATAGTAAAAAGAAAAATATTTTTTACTTTTTTTTATTTTTTTATTTATCTATTAACTTCTAAATATAGTAAAAAGAAAATTATTTTTTACTTTTTTTTATTTTTTTTATTTTTGATTTTTTTTAAAAAGACGTAACTTTCGAAGACGAAAGGTTCTCCAAATCACGATCGACAAATTCAAACGAGAGAATCTTTAACACAATTCCCCGGCAACGGCGCCAAAAATTTTGATATGTCTTAAATTATATATAATACGAATAATATAATAGTATAAGAGATTTACTAAAAATCCTTGAGGACAAAGATTAAAAGCAAACTCTACACAAAAATTTGTCTAAAGTTGATTTAAGCAATCTAAAACCTTAAAACAAGATCTACAACTAAAATATGGATGACTAAAATCAACCAAAGTGACAAGAACCACTACCAGTACTAACTCGAGGTTAGTACTGGTCTTGATCCAAACACCCCTTTAGAAATTTTAAGCTCATATTTAGCTTTAGATATAGAGAATTAAAGGTTCAAATTCAAATACCAGATAGTGACAAGCTTTAAACAGACATAATGAGCAATATTCAATAAGCAAATAAGCATAATCAATAAGCTAACTTACTATGCTAATATTTTTGGATTTTATGACTGAAATTAAACAAATACTTGAAAACTAAGATTTAAACTAACAATAGAACATAATAAGCATATAACAACTATAATAAGCAACAATAAGCTAGATTAAACAGCAATAAGCAAGCAATAAATAGTATTAAGTTAATTTGCAGAATTAAAGCTAATAAAGGAAAAATAGAACTTACAAAAGCCTTTGCTTAAACAAGGCTTAATAAATTCTCCAAGAGCTGATCAACAAAGTTCCAGCTTATCTAATAATAAGCTGGTAAGGTCCTGGAAACCCTTTCATTACTGGTTTCCCTTCCATATTAAAGTTGAGGTAAATGTGGGGTGAAGTTTAAGTATTTAACAAGCTCAGTTAAGCTTTGATGGCTTAACTGAGAAATCAACTAGCTGAGGATAATATTGGGGTGAGATTTAAGTATATAATTAAGATCAGTTTTTAAGCTTTGAGAGCTTAACTGAATATACAAGTAGCTTATTAGTAATAGTCACAGCTTATTGAGCTTAAAAGAGCTTAAGAGAGCTTATTCAAATCATAGTTCATTAAAGTAAAAGCATGAATTGTAAATTGAACAATATGAAAATTTAACCTTTTATTGTTTTACTAAATGATTACAAACTAGTTGTAGAATATAAACTTCACATATTAATTGAAAAACAATTACAGCTAAAACACTTTATAGCTAAAAATTACATTTAATAAGCTACACTCTTGCTAAAAAAAAAACTCAGATTGCTGTGTGTGAGGAGGAGGCTCCTTTTATAAGCAAGGAGGGAATGTTTAGGGCTCATACTCGCTCCCACTTAATCTCAACCCTTCATTATTCTTCTAATCATTCGGATCCTGATCATTCGTCGTTGGATGAGATAGTGAGCAACGGATTGGCAGCGTGGGCAATTCCAATAATTGGGAGTGTGATTTGTTGTTCATATTTTTGCACTGATTTTAGTGCAAATTCCCTCGATGTGGGGTGTGATTTCGCTTTTGATGTACCACGTTGGCCTCCATTCCTTTTGTCAGAGCTAACCAATCATTGGCCTTTAATAACGTTTTTTCCTTGCCAACGTGAAGCTTAATACTTAGCATCTTTGAGGCCACGTGGATGAGTGAAGGGAGTGGGTTTTACCCGCTTGATTTTGACGCAGGGTGAAGTTTGGGATAAAGGTGAATAGTAAAAACACCTTCGCGCCTTTTTTTCTCTTTTAATATCTTTGTTTGACTCGGTTAAGGGTTGACTTAGGCTTATATAAAAGGAATTAGGCCACGGGATTTGGTTTATTTGTTTAGGCTCGGTTTAGGGCTAAGGGTTAACATTTGATTTAACGACCGTTAGTCCCTAAGTAACAAAGGACTAACGGTGTTATTGGTTTAGGGACTTTTGGTGAAATTGATTTAACATTTAAGGGCTTTTTGGTAATTTCAGAGGTTTTATCATCTTGTAAGTTGACCAATGTTTGACCATGGTTGACTTTTGTTGACCAAATCTTGATAATTCTCAGCTCTTGTATATTCATTCCGTCTCGTGTTTGTTTTTGTCTGGTTTTTGGTTTTTTCTTGTGATTTTTGCAATATCCGCACCTACACATCACAAAAGACAAAACACACAATATACAAGCATAATATATCCATTTTTCATCTTTTTAGGGTCATTTTCGATATAAAACGGATATGTGATTTCTCACATATCAACCTGGTAGCCCAAACAGAATAGAACCATCCTGTTCCTTCCAGAAAAACAAAACAACAAAAACCTCTTCTTGATCGAACCTAGTTAACCAGAGAACCCGCGAACCTGGGCTCTTGATACCACTTGTAAGATTCGATCACCCTACAACCTGGTTACTAGTGCGGAATAAATCCGATCTTGAAGACGAACACACATATCTTCTATTCTTTCCTTGTAACTGTTGGTCTGTCCAAGGTTTTTTGGGCAGAGGATACAACCATGTCTACATATCTAGTGACAAGGTCACCATCATCAGCAATTGGATTTAAGACGCCTATAGATATGTTAGGATTTTTTTGTTGGCTTGCTAGTATTAAGCAAGGGATGCTTGAACCGGTTAAGGTCAAATGCATATTCCTGGGATACCGTAAATGTGTAGTGGGTAATAAAGCTTTAAAGGTTAGATGACGTTACTTCAAAGGTAGTGCTTTACATGAATATGGGTTTCAATGAAAGTGGGGAATACTGTCACACCTCGTAAATTCCCGGTTAGTATTCTGACCAATTCTGATCATTTACTTTTAAATTTTATACGTTACATTAAATCTAATAGTTTACCAAAAAGTTAAACTGCGTAAAACTAAAAAAAACGTCATCGGACGCGTTCCGGCATCGGTTATTATATAATTTAGGCTTAATATGAGATATTTTAGCTTTTCTGAGTGTTTCGTGATTTTTAATCACTTCCGATATAAATTTTAGGGTTTTATCTCTTATATTGCGTTTTTTTCGCGTTTTTGACCAAACGGAACCCCATAAACTCGAAATCTTTTCGTGTAAACTCAAGTTATCGATAATCTTATACCCTAAGCCTAAAAATTTCGTTCATACCCCTCTCCATATACATATGGACGCCTAAAACTAAACCAAAAACAATCTTGGCACTTGAAATTAAATCATTCATACTCCACTAACTCAAAATTTGAATTCTTGACATGCATGTGACGGAAAGTGACATCTTTGTTGCCTAGTAACTTGCATGCATGCCATCTCTTACACATCACATGCAAGCTTGGACCATTTGACTAGAAATTTAAAACCAAGACCAAGTATATTGAACCATGACCATGTTACTTGAACTTTAGCTAGAAAACTAGACCCATTTGGTCCTTGTGGCCTCCCCATTACCGAACCACCAACAACACACACATTTGGTGTGTGTTGGTCACTTACTCATAAAAATAAACCCTCTAACCCTAGCCTTGCACTATAAATATATGGCATTTTCATTTCTAGGGTTTCATAACACACACAAGCCTCACAAAAAAATTTCTTCTTCCTCCCTTGTGCTCTCTAGCTCACGGCCACACCACCAACACCATATCCACTTCATAACTTTTGATTTATAGCAAGATCCAATCATTCTAAGTTCATTTCTAGTTATATCTAAGGTGTTGTGAAACATTAGTTCTTTGATTTCAAGATTTATAAAATTAGGGTTTACAAGATTATTTGGGGTTTTATAGATCTATAGTTCTAGGGTATAGATCTTGTATTTTCACTACTTGTTCTTCTTGATTTGTAAGTCTTTCTTGATCTTTGCTTGGTTTCATCTATTATCTTTATAGATCTATGTTTATTCATAAAGATCCATGTGTTTGTGTTGTTTTTACAAAAGAAATAAGTTAATATTTTGTCATCTTTTATAAAGTGGAAGTAAAAATTGTTACAACTTTATGCTTATGTTTTATATCATGTTCTTGGTGAGATTGAGGGTTGATGAGAGTTGCAACAATAGAGATTATGTTGGATTAGGGTTTAGTTTTGTTGATTGGTTATTGGTGAATAAATATTAGGGTTAGCTTAGGCACTAATATGCGAGTTGGGTTGATTTTTGGTCGTGTTTCGATAAAACACCATTGCTGTCCCGAAATGGTTTTGAGGTTTTGAGTGACCTAAAAATGTTTTCATTAGGCGTAAAAGTAGTTTTTGAAGAGCTTGTTTCGAATAGATAGTTTTTCACATATCACACTTTAAAATCGGATTTAAAACGGCCAAGTTATAACAAAATGAAACTTGAAATATTTTTCGGCAAAACCCAATAAATAGTGTGCTGATGTGAATAGTAAAAAGGGTATTCGGACACTTTCGGACATTTTTGGACTTTCTAAACACTAGCGAAACATATAGTAACACATATATATAGATTAGCATCATTTGAAGATGTCATTAACGTATTTTAGGAAAAGCGTAAAAGTTACTAAAAATAGTAAGTTTGGTAAAACCTAGCGGAACGGACATAGTAGTTAAGCGATTATGGTTAGTTAGCACAATTTGAAAATATGGAAACTTAACAAATATAGGGGACGGTATTAACGTCTGGAAACTAAACACTTTCCTAAAATAGAAACTTTCTATAAATAGTAACTCTTTGCAAGTGTCGGGATTTATCAGAGATGTTGTAAATTTTTCTAAGCCTTTTATTACTAAAACGCAAACACACTTGGATGCTTTAAATGATGAACATAGATGCTTTACTTGTTTACTTTGCCGAATGCTAAGTCATACCCATATTTAATCTAGGTCGCGGCTAGACCTCCTTATATCATCATCGTTGTTGTGATTATCGCTTATCCTTGTTAAGGTGAGTTCATAGCCCCACGTTTTACCTATTTTCAAATGCTTTATACTTTGGGGTGAGAAACATTGTTTGCTTTTAAAATTGGACACAAGTTCTTAACGTGAGTTTTACATGTTTATGTGTTGCCTAAGTTGCTTACAAACCACTATTGCCCGAACTATCATGAACCGTTAGTCACCTATGGCCAATTGGATTGGTTAAGTGAGCGCGAATGCGTAAATAGATCTATTGGGACTAATTATCCCTATCTGCTTTGGTTCCACTTAACGAAGAACAAACGGATATATGTCATGTCGATTGTGCGTTGTGGTGGTCTTTGGTTTGGGACACCAGTTAAGGGCAGGAATACTATGTGGCATGATATGATATGCCCTACTTTATTAGCATCGGTGTCATGAGCTTAGCGTAACAGTAAATACTTTTTATGTGATGTTGTATCTGTTATAGTAGTCGCATGCGTTTTGAAATCTTGTGGTCCACTCTTGTACTAACTTAAACCTATGAATTCACCAACATTATGTTGACATTTTAAACATGTTTCTCAGGTGCTTAGCTTGGATTGATTCTTGATGCTAAATGGAGTCTATGTGCTATGTGACTTCGCTAATTTCAAGACTTATCTATTATATACTCGTTGTCATTATCAAAACTTTGTTATGCTTCCGCTATATTTAACTCTCTTATGACCGATTGTAAAACTTAAATTTATTTTCTTTTATGTAACGAGTAAACTTTTTCAAATGTCCATGATTAGTGGTCGTTCTTTATTGCTTTGTGTTCGGATTGTTATGACGTCACGCCCTCAGACACGTATTCCGTCTAGGCCCCGTCTAGGGGTGTGACAAATACAAGAAAACTTTCATTGGTTCTGGTGTAGGTACGGGTTCAATGCAGGTTTTGCATGGATTTGAGTTTAAGGTGGAACAGCTAGGATCCTACATTTGAGGTGGAACCTTAGGAGAATGTCGATCAAGGAGCTGATTTACAAGAAGTACAAACTTAAGATTTGATGGACTATCAGTTAGCACGTAATAGGGAGTAATACTTAGCATGTGAACTATTCGGGTATAGAGAAGATAGTAATGAGGCTGCTTTTGCAGTTGCTGCAGTGGAGAAGATTTATGCACATGAGTAATTAACTTTCAATGATACAATTGCTTGTGAGGTAATTTCCAAGTGGAAGGCTGGATTGAAAGATGATATGGATGGTCGATCAGATGTGTATGTGCTCAGCAACGGTGGCAGGAAATGCAGTAACGACAGTGATGGCTATTACTGGGAGTATACACCAGGTATGTTCATACATCTATTTCTCTATATATATGATATGGTTTTTTTGTTGCGGATGCAAGGCTCAGATCTGGGCTACCAAGGGTTTTCTGGATAAAGCAAAGGGAAATTTACTTGGTATGGAGATCGTCACGGATAGGGGTAGCCGAACCCTAAAGGTATCTCAGTCGGGATACATGCAGGAAATTTTGAATAACTACAGAATGGATAATGGCAAGTCGGTCTCTGTACCATTGGGAGCACACTTCAAGGTATCTTTGAATTATTGTCCGTTGAATGACTGGGATGTGAAAAGAATGAGTAAGGTCCCATATACGAATGTTGTAGGTAGTTTAATGTACTTGATGGTGTGCACTAGACCGGATATTGCGTATGATGTTAGCATTGTGAGCAGGTATTTGACGAATCCAGGTAAAAACCACTAGGAGGTAGTGAAATGGATTTTGAAGTACTTGAAGGGCACTGCTGATGTAGGTCTAGTGTATGGTAGAGATCAAGGAAAGCACTTGGATGTTGATGGTTTCGTGGATGCAGATTATGCTAAAGACCATGACAAGGGTAGATCGATAACCGGGTACGTGTTTACTTGATGAATAAATAAGTCCAACAAACCTTGAAGACTCAAAAAAAACACACACGTGAACCCAACCGTTACGTTGTATTAATTAACGAATGAGCAAAGAAGAATGTACAAACTAGCATCTCCCCTCATCTCTATTTATAGAGATAAGAGGGTAAAAACCTATCCTAAATAGAATAGGAAGCATCCTTGCCTTTAAAAGGCAAGCTTATCTAATCCTAGTTATAGTCTATTCCTAATCTAAATTACAATGTACACTTAACCCCCTAACCTTAGTTTAAGTTTATTCCTAATATACAACAATTTTCACCTTAGGACTAACACTTAAACATAATCGATACTCAGCATCTTCATCCAATGCGGGAACCTCAAACCGGGGACCGCCTTATTAACCAGGCCTTGTACTTTAGTAATTTTCTTAGATTAGCTTTCATAGACTTCTTTCTTCTTTTCAGCAACATTACCCTCTGCACCCTCTTGACCAGGTACTCTGGTTACCGTAATGTTTGCCCCCACCTTTATACCAAGGTGTACATTTTCCCGCCCCTTTACCAAGCAGTACATGTTTGTCTTCTCTTCAGGTTGCTTGTCCTCCAACCATCTTTGAGCCACTGCAGCATCATTGTTACTAACCTGAAAAACCTCAGCTTCATGATTCCCTTGAGCTCCCTGCAGTTCCACCTTAAACCAAACACGTTTTTCATCTTGTACTCCATGGAATCCTGTTTCGACACCAGGACCAAGTTGTTTGAACCCAACTTGTTTTTGATCAAGTTGTTTGAACCTAATTTGTTTGGAACCAAGTTGCTTTAATCCAACTTGTTTTGAACCTCCATGCTTTTGTACAATATTCTCATCGAGCTTTTCGATGTTTCAGGGTTCTAAATAGCGCGCTATAGCGGCGCCATAGCGCGAGGCGTGGCCTCCACGTTACGAAACAGGCCAATGCGTCATCTTGAGGCGTGGCGTGCAATAAGGCGCCATAAAGCGGGCTATAGCGTGATTTTTTTTGAAGCTTAAATTTTTTTTATGGATTTGAGCTTATTTACAAGTATTTATGCTTTGGGTTGTATGGGATTCGGGCTTAGTAACTCCGTTACTCAATTTTAAGCCTAGTAGCTAACTAATATTGACCACTCTATAAATATTTTTTGCCGCCTTGAGTCACGCCTTAAAAACGCTATGACGCAACGCCTCACGCTAAAGCTTGAGGCTTGACTATGCCGCTACGCCACGCTTCACGCTATTTATAACCTTGTTACTAATATACAACAAGACCAAATGGTGGTATTAAAAATTAACCACCGCATAAGAATAATTCCTAAGCATGGCATATATTCACTGCAAGTTTGTTAACCCCTCAACAATGGTAATAATTTTGTTGACAGTTCGTATATGATTTGATACTTCGCGAGTGTGTTCAAATAACAATGGTAATATGTTGAAACTTGTTTAAATACGATATTAAATTATACTACGCTATATCGAAGGTATAGACAAAGGTTGCTATAGCAACGGTATAAACAAACGGGTATGGGAGTTGATATGCACATCACACAAAATGATGTGCACACCACAAAAATGCATGTATGGTGTTGTATCATATGCATTACACATGTGATTTTGTGGTGTACACATCACTTTATGTGGTGTGCATATCACCTCCTAAATGGTATGTGATCTTCATAATTAGAAAGGAGAGAAAAGAGTTTCACACTGTCGGAGATGATTTGCATACTTTTACTTTTGATTCGCACGCATAATCTCATTATCTCATTATATATGCAGTAATGCAATTATTATATGTAGCTTCTTTAAGTGCTACGCTGAAATGAGGAGAAAAAAAATGAAAATGCGTGTATTTCGTATTATAAGTTATTAAAAACATATACGGAGTAATACATTACGTATAATACATGTAAAGTACGAGGGCCGGTCGGCCGGATATTGGGGAGTGCGACAGGTGCGTTCGCACAGGGCCACCACCAAAGAGGGGCCACCAAAAGTTGAAATTTTTTGTTATATATGTATACATTATTTTGTCTTTATCCGAGTACAATGTAGTAATTTGTATGAAAGAAGGAGTATTATTTGTTTATACGTTTATTTTTTGTATTTAGTGGAGCCTCCGTATAGTAATGACACAGGGCCACCGAAATCAATGAGACGGCCCTGTAAAGTACTCCTATAGGGAATATTAATTGAAACGACTTAATATGAACTAAAGTCGTTGATCTGTTTTTATTGGGAATATTAATATGAACAAAAATGCATATGTGATGTTGTACATTTAACTTTCTTTTGTCTATTTCTAAGCAAATTTTTTGTATATTCCATATGCTCCTGTAGGGAATAGGGAATATATATATGTAAGAAGACGTACTAATGGTCAACTTTATGATATATATGTAACAACAGCTGGCAAGCAAATGACTAATCGAGTCTATTTAAATCTAGAAGCGTCAAGGTTTTATCTCTAACGCTCAGTTCTCGAGTTTTATTTTCAGAAGAAAAGAAAGGAAAGGAAAAGGAACAAAAACATATTTGTGTTCTTAAATTTTATTTTAATAAGAAAGGGAAGGAAAGTGAAGAAAAATGAAGAAAAATTTGAAGGTTTTTTGTTCTAAATCTTTCCTCCCATATTTGGGCGGATTGGGAAGGAAAGTGTTTATATTGACAAATTTACCCTCATTTCTTCGACCACAGAGAGTCTTCAACCACTGTGTAATCTTTATTTTTTCAAAATAAGAAACTAATAAAAGTCCTACTGCAAAATGACACATCGTTTTTTTATTTAGCGATTATTAGGGCTAGTGATTTCTTGGGCTTTCTTGGGTTTGCACATGGGACAATTATATTCACGACATGGACCAGCATATTTTTTATGCGCATTTTTACTTGTTAGTTTGATTAAAGAATATTTAAAATAAAAAAGTACATTAACCACAAATGGCTTATTAAAAAAAATTAAATTAGTAGCAGATATTTTGTTTAAAGGGCATAAAAGTAAATTTTTATGTTTCTTTTCTTTCTTTATTTCCTACTAATTTCAAACTCGAGAACACAAAGTGCATAGTAAAAAAAATTTCATTATCTTTTCTTTTCCTTTCTTTTCCTTTTTTTCCCTTTGTTTTCACTCCTTTAATAACTCGAGAACAGAGCATTAGGCAAAATACAAAATGGGTAAATTACACTTTTGGTCCTCAAACTTCACCCTGTTTGCGGATTCAGTCCCTCGTTTTAAAAATCGGTGAAAATGTTCCTAAAAGAGGTCATTTTGGTGCGTGTTTGGTCCTAAGAGATGAATGGTCGTTAAGTCGCTTCGTTAGTGATAGGTATTATGGTAATTTCGCATAAAAACTATGTTGCGCCATTGGTCCTTGACCAACCAAAGTTTAAAATTTAAAATAGTACCCGTTAGTTTTATAACTTTTGTCTTTTTTGTATTACACAATTGGTCTCTAAAACGTAAAATTGTCTTTTATTTTTCCATTTATCCTCATCTATTTCTGTTCTAACACCTTTTTATCAACCAAGACATTATTAATGTCAAATTACTACTCAAAATCCCTTTTTTGACAATACGGTCAAAACATTATTTATTTATTATGATTGATTTGTCTCTATAATGGTAGATTTAAACGAAAACAAAAAAACACATACAAGTTGCATGAATTTGAAACTTATTCTATGATTTAGTTTCATTAAAAAATTTGCTTAGAAAATTAAAAGTTTTAATCATCGTTGTTATACTCAACAAATGGCAACTATACGTTAGTTTTAATATTTTAGATTAGTTTAAATTAAAGGTTATCCTAAATAAACACTTTTAATTCTCTAACAAAACCCAAAACATAGACCCGTAAGTAATATTAGTGTATAATTAAGGGTAAAAGTCGAAAAATACCCACGAACTTTCAAAAATGTTCCGACATCACCAACGAACTAAATTTCGTCCTACCTACACTAACGAACTTGTTTGTTATGTGTTAATATTACCAAGATGACCGGCTAAATTTCCACGTCATTTTTTCCTTTTTTTTACCAAATTTATTCCTTCTTTTTCCACCTTAGCTAACTATCCATCTCCATAACCCGAATACTTTATTACCCGACCCATTTGTACCAAATTATATAACCGTTACAACCTTTTTCAATAAATACTTTTACAAGATCCCCAAATCAAGAACCCTAAATTGAAAACACAAATCAAGAACCTTTTTCAACATGGCTGCAATTGATTATCAAGAACCCATACCTGCTGAGTGCAAGTGCAAACTCCCATTGATGGAACTCACGTCATGGACTCTCACAAATCCATGTAGACGTTTTCTAGTTTGCCCCAACCGATACGTATGTTTTTTATTACTTTTTCGTTGCTTTATTTAACTTATGCCATGAACAATGTGTGTGACCATCATTGTTGTTTACTAATGTTTAATGTTTAGAAAACTGGTGTCAAGAAGTGTAAGAAGTTTACTGGTATGATCCAGAGTTGGATAACGAATGGTATATGCGACATTTGTATGAAATGTATGGACAACTTAATCCACATCAAATCCAAGACCTTGCCACTGAGATTTCAAGTCATGAACAATTGATTATCCTCCAAGATGAGTTTGCTGGCCTACAAGCTGAACTAGCACAAACCCAAAAGTATGCTAGGTTCTGGAAGAGAATTTTCATTATATTTTTAGCTCTAGTGTTTCTTGTTTATATAATGAAGTAGGTGTAAAAGCTATAATATAGCTTATCTTTTGTGAATGTTAATTGTAGTATGTGAAGACTTATGTAATCAACTACGCTTTATGTTATGAATTGTTTTTTATGATATGAATGTGGTTTATCTGCACACTGTGGTAAAAGGTTCATACTACCCTCAAGCATTTGAATAAATGGTTTTTGCAAGTGGAACATAAGTAACAGGTTTTGCACATGGGTTATGCCCAGACAATTACTAGTAGATAACAACCAAATTAAGGGTCAAAAGTAACATGCTTTATCTTGATTAAAGATAGTCAAATGTACAGCTACATAGTTCAAGAAGCAAAATTGGCACAAAACATGCAAGGCCCATAAAACCTGCAAATACCACATGCTGTTGTCTAGACTTTTGACCCATACATATTACAAACCAAGTTCAAATCCTAAATATTCATTACAGTACTAAAGTCAAGTAAATGACTAATCAAACACATCAAAGGCCTTATCAGGAGTGCTACCTGTTCCATGCTTGTCAAATTCAAAGGCTTTCTTCTCCTTCATTTTGTTGATCCTTTCAGATCTTCTACGGTTCTTATGGTAAACCCTAACGCCATCTGCATGTGATGGTGGCTTGCCTCTTTTCTTTTTTGGTGCACTGTCTTATTGAGCAACTGATGCTACTCCTTTGCCTTTATCCACTACAGGTGCAGGCAACTTTTCTTCCATTGCAGTTCCTATTCCTTCAGCCACATTAGTTGTCTCACTTGTTTCCATTTCAGGAAATTCATCAACATATTCTGTTGTAACATCAATTGCATCTTTCACCCAAACACCTGACTGTTGGGTAGGTTGAGAATGGATGCTTGGAATCAAAACTTCAGCATATGTATGATTAAAAGGTGCCTCTTAAAGCGAATCTTCTTTGAAATTAGCAGGATTGAAGTAATTGTTCTTTTCCTCCCATTCTATTTCTTCTCTCCTTTCCTTATCTAACCTTTCTTGTTCAACATCATTTTTTGCTTGTTCTCTGGCTTGTTCTTCCATGCATTCCCTAAATGCCTCTTCATCCAGCTGCAGTTGATATTCCTGTATATTACAAATCTTAGGGATTGGTTGAAGAATAAACAAATCTTAAAGTATATGATAACACATACTTCTTCAGAAGTTAGTAATCCCATGCTACTTGACCCAGCCATTCCACCTCTTGTACTACCAACAGCTTTATTACCTCTACCACCACCTCTTCTCCCCCTACACTGCTCTCCATTCCCCTACCACTTCTACCTCTTCCTCTAGTACCTCTTCTCCCTCCACCACTAGCTTCATCAATACCACTCAATCCACTAACACTGGCTTCATTTTCACTTCCACCTCTACCTCTACCCCTGCCCCTAGATGCACAATAACCTACTGCAGATTGTTTGTTTCTACCTGGGGGTTTTTTCTCAGCAGGTGGTTTAGGTGTTGGGTCTGCCTTACAAGTTACCTTATTATGACCCTTTTGCTAACAATTTGTGCATGTTATAGTCCTGCCTACTCGACTGGTATGACTACCACTAGTTTCACCAGGGTCTTTGATTCTAGATTTTTAAGGTCTACCAGGCATCCTTCTTACAAGTGGTGGTGAAGGTGGAACATCATTAGTCCTTTTCCACATGTTTGACCCAAATACAGGTTTAATTGAAATTTAATAGGCATTATACCAACAATCTTGACTATACCAATGACTAATACCTAAATCTATTTCAATTCCACAATGCAAGTAGGCTGCCACAACATGTACACATGGAACACCACTTAATTCCTACATTCTACATTGACATACCTTGTGTTGCAGATTAACACCATAACTTTGATCATCTTTCCTAACTTCCAATTCTTGGAAACCATTGGGAATGACCAGCCATTCTCTGTCATACAATTACACTATTATGAATATATTGTTCAAAAGATTTAAATAAATTTATAAGTAAATGTATTTACCTTTATTTCTCCTTGAGGACCTCTAGCCTCTTCCTTATACTAGGTGTTATTGTGTCTTGTAAGTTAGTTGCAATCTTATTCATTGCAACTAGCCTTTGCATGCTGTACAACCTGATCTCCTCCAACATGGTGATTATAGGTTTATGTCTTGGTTCCAAAATAGCTCTGTTAAAGCTTTCAGATATTCCATTCTCAAATGCTGCCATCTCCTGTCCATCTCAAAGAAGGCCCTTGACCATGAGTTTTGATTTCTTTTAATAAGATAATCATAAACACCTTTATCTAACTGTTTTATCTGATCCATGATTTGCATAAACCGTTGTTCTAAAGTACAAGATGCAGCAGCCCAAAAAAGTCTTTGATATAGGAGTCCACTGTATTTCTTTTTGAAATTGGCATATATATGCCTTGTACATTTTATGTGCTCAACCTCTGGTAACCAGTCATTCACAACATCAATTAATCCCTGAATGGCATACAAATACTCATTAAATGTTAGATATTAGAAAAAAAGACTCGGTCACCCCGTGTATTTTACTGTTTATTATAGCTCGTAGTTTAATAGTTAATAGTATGATTTTCGGTATTAAGCCGGGTAATAATACCCGGTATATTGTAAGAACTATATAAGCCTCTTCCAACTTTGGAAGAGGCAAGCTAGTCATTTACTCTTTTCTTATAAAACACCTTTTCTCTCACTAGAAAAACTATCTTATGTGTTTCTCTCTCTAGAACCTAGCCAAGTCTAAGAATCGACCCCTTGTTATGATGTATATTATACCACAATTGGTATCAGAGCTTATAGGATGATTAGATCGTGTGTATGTGCAATTTCTTGCTTGTTTTAGATCGAAAAGTGTACCATTGAAGGCTCCTAGCTCGT
>BQNB010088970.1:0-27524 GCA_026074375.1 Tanacetum coccineum
CCAAACTAGTTGGGTTATGTTAGCCTCAAATCTTTATATATATCTTTTTTCCAGAGAGGAATTCGTTTGTTTTGCTTTTGAGATTTACGAAAAATAGTATAAGGGAGGCGTGTATATAAGAGGTTTTGTGGTGCAACAAAGTTTTCGAAAAAGATAGGATGTAGAGAATGGACCGAGTATAATGGTGATCCAGTAACTCACGTATAATTTGAAATCTTTTTCATATTTCCAATTTTTGCCATATTTTGTTTAATTTTAGGGACACTTATAAGTACTTTAGTTTTATTTGTATTTAAACACTAAAATGTTAATACTTTTAGTTATTGTTACTTTATTCTAGTGTAGGGTATTATAATTCTTCCCCTCTAAAAAAAATTCGGCCGCGAAATTAATGTCGAAACTTAAACGGAAACGTACTAAATTACTAAAAGAAATGTGGGTAATTAGTCCGCATCATTTCTTCAGTTTCCCCGAGCACTCTTACTCTCGGAATGATTCTTTCAAAAAAAACTTTAACAAAATGGAAGGTTTTATTTCTGATGTAGCGTAAATAAACCAAATAACACGAATTGAATCTGTTAATTCCAATGAATACTAGAAATAATAAACGAGATAACAAATTGAATATGTTGATTCCAATGAATACCAGAAACAAACTTCCAACTATTGTTGATTCAAAAGAATACCGATAATCAGACAAACTTAACAACCGTTAATTCAAACAAATACCGATTATTAAGAGAATCGTAGCAAAAACAGCCAAGATTATATTAAAGCAAAAGCTTTTATTATCAAAAATCAAAGATATCTCAATACAAAGAAAATACCCAATATTTATAGGAAAACTAAAATAAATCTAAATAAAGATTGATTGACTTTCCTTTTTCTAAAGAACTTTAAAAAAACGAAAGGTTTTATTTCTCATGACTCGCTCTTAACGATCTAAAGTAGCCTCAAGCTCCTAAAAAAAGACAAATCTTCGCGAATCTTATCAAACAGACATTGAACAACAAGAAAATTCACCAACTCTATCTATGATTTTGAACGGGCCAATGAATCGAAGACTTAATTTCCATTTCAACCTAAAACGCCGAACATCTTTACACGGAAGTACCTTAAGAAACACACGATCCCAAATCATAAATTCTAAAGTTCTTTGATAACGATTGGCATAACTATTTTGTCACGACCGAGCTTCCTTGAGCTTCTTCTTAGCAATGAGTACTTCTTTTTCGTCACCTCAACCGTTTCAGGACCTTCTATAATAAACTTTCCAACTTCATTAAGATTGTTCCACAAACTCCTCGAGACATCCTATGACTCCAATAAGTTCACATTATGTCATGTAATTATTATCACGTTGGCCAGACGTCATAATAATGACATCACATAAACATGCCCCTTATCATTATCATACTCTATCTTAAGTCATAACAAAAAATAATCTTAACTTATTATTATCTCTTAATCGCTTACATATTACAAACGAATAGTCATTCTACACTTTCGATCATATACATATCAAAAGAAGTCCACTTAATACTTTCATACCAACTATTATTGTAAGCAAACTCAACCAGACCCAAATACTCATTCCAAACTTCTTGTCCACTCCAAAGCGCATGATTTCAACATATCCTCCAAAGTCTGAATACTGCGTTCAATATGTCTATCAGTCTAGGCTGAAAAGCAGTACTAAACTTATGTCTTGTTTCTAAGCCTTCTGCAAACCTTTCTAAAATCATGAACTAAAATGCGGATCCTATGAGACACAATTGATGCAGGCGTACCATGTAACCAAATAATCTCTTGCTGAAAGATCTTCGCCAACTTGCTAGCTGAATACCATTTCTAAATGGGCAAAAAGTGATCCGACTTCGTCAACCGAACAACCACAACCCAAATTGCATTATTCTTCTTAAATGTACGAGGAAACTCCGTTACAAAGTCTATGGAGATTTGATCCCACTTCCAAGTCGGAATATCTAGAGGCTGAAGAAGACCACTTGCACGCTGGTGTTCGATTTTAACTTGCTAACACGTTAAGCATTTTGCCACAAATCTAGCCACCTCGTGTTTCATACCATTCCATTAGAAATTCTGCTTCAAGTCTTTATATATATATGTAGAGTCGAGATGAATAGAAAAGGGAGAACTGAGAGCCTTGGTCAAAACAACTTCTCAAATAGAAATAGATGAATCGTCAAGAACACATAATCTATTACTGTAGCATATTACACCCTGATCGTCCACCTAAAATTATTCCTGCATACCCTCCTTCAATATAAGTTTAGGTTCAATCTTAAGGCTAGATATATCACCTTTAGAACCACGAACAACTAACTCGACTTCCATGAGCTTCAAATCTCTGATAATCTCATGTTGAATTTTGAGACATACCATAATTTCAGAGTTCTTTCTACTAAGTGCGTCCGCTACAACATTAGCCTTGCCAGGATGATACTGAATATTTGCATCATAATCCTTGAGAAGTTCCAACCAACGCCGTTGCTCATTATTTAACTCCTTTTGAGTAAAAATATATTTGAGGCTTTTTGTGATCGTAACGATGTATACAAGTTTCCCCATACAAAATAATGTCGCCAAATCTGGAGAGCAAAAACACTGCTGCCAACTCCAAAGTCCAGTGTTCGGATAATTCACCCTCATATGGTTTTTAGTGCCTCGATGCATAACGATAACCCTTTCTATGTTGCATAAGAACACAACCAAGGCCTTTTCTTCGACCATCCTATAAATATGGTATCCACACCTGTTCCAGAAAGGGAGAGTAAGTATAGGAAACAAAACTATCTCCCCTTTCACTCTTCAAAACTCCTTCTCTCGCTCCTCATTCCAGACAAACCTTTGTCCTTTCCACATAAGTTTCGTCAAAGGTAGAGCAAGAAGTAAAAACCCTTCCACAAATCTTCCTATAGAAACCCCGCAAACCCCCCAGAAAAGCTTCTATCATTCGTCACCCTGTCTGTCGGTTCTGGGCCATTTAGTGGATAGCCTCAACCTAGCAGGATCCATCAGAAATACCATAGCAGACACAATATGACCAAGAAGCAACTTGTCTAACCAAAATCCACACTTAAAGATTTTGCATAAAGCTCTTCTGACGCTAAATTTTCCAACACAATACAAAGATGATCTTCATGCTCCTCGCTTGACTTTTAAAAAACACAATATGTCATCGATGAAAACTATGAAAAATTTGTCCAAGTAACTCATGGAAAAGACAACGTTCATCAAATCCATAAAGACACCTGAAGCATTAGTCCAATCCAATGGCATCACAAGAAAACTCATAATGACCATAAAAGAGTGGCGCAAGGCCTATTTTGGAAACATCTTGCTCCTTTACACGTAGCTGATGATAACCTGAACCTCCAGATCAATCCTTTGAGAAAAACTTTGGCAATACATGAAGCTGAATCGTCAGGAACACATAATCTATTACCGTACCATATCACACCATGCTCATCCACCCGAAATTCTTCCTGCTTACCATTCTTCATATTTTGCACCACCGACCATAATTCACCATCTTCCTTCTGGGCTTCTTTAATCCGCAGTATAAGGTTAGGTTCAATCTTAAGGCTAGCTATATAACCTTCAGAACCACGAACAACTAACTCGACTTCCATGAGCTCTAGGTCTTTGATAATCTCGGGTTGAATTTTGAGACAAGCCAAAGTTCCAGAATTCTTCCTACTAAGTGCGTCCGCTACCACATTAGCCTTCCCAGGATGATACTGAATATTTGCGTCGTAATCCTTAAGAAGTTCCAACCAACGCCTCTGCCTCATATTTAACTCCTTTTGAGTAAAAATATATTTGAGGCTTTTGTGATCGGTGAAGATGTCACAAGTTTCCCCATACAAATAATGCCTCCAAATCTTAAGAGCAAAAACGACTGCTGCCAACTCCAAGTCATGTGTCGGATAATTTTCCTCATAAGGTTTTAGTTGCCTTGATGCATAAGCGATAACCTTACCATGCTGCATAAGAACACAACCAAGACCTTTCTTTGATGCATCACTATAAATTTGATATCCACCAGTTCCAGATGGAAGAGTAAGAATGGGAGAAGAAACTAATCTCCTTTTTAGCTCCTCAAAACTCTTCTCTCGTTCTTCATTCCACACAAACTTCTCTCCTTTCCGCATAAGTTTCGTCAAAGGTAAAGCAAGAAGTGAAAACCCTTCCACAAATCTTCTATAATACCCCGCAAGTCCCAAAAAGCTTCTAACTTCGGTTACTGTTGTCGGTCTCGGCCATTTAGTGATAGCCTCAACCTTAGCAGGATCCATAGAAATACCATCGGCTGACACAATATGACCCAAGAATGCCACTTGCCCCAACCAAAAGTCACACTTCGAGAATTTTGCATAAAGCTTCTTCTGACGCAAAATTTCCAACACAATACGAAGATGATCCTCATGCTCCTCCCTCGTCTTTGAATACACCAATATGTCATCAATGAAAACTATGACAAATTTGTCCAAGTACTCATGAAAGACACGATTCATCAAGTCCATAAAAACAGCCGGAGCATTAGTCAATCCAAACGGCATCACAAGAAATTCATAATGACCATAACGAGTGCGAAAGGCTATTTTAGAAACGTCTTGCTCCTTTACACGTAGCTGATGATAACCCGACCTCAAATCAATCTTTGAGAAAAACTTGACACCCTGAAGTTGATCAAACATATCGTCGATTCATGGTAGTGGATATTTTTTTCTCACTGTAATACGATTTAGCTCCCTATAATCAATACACAACCTCATACTACCATCCTTCTTCTTCACAAATAAAACTTGCGTGCCCCACGAAGATATACTTGGTCGAATAAAACCACGTTCTAAAAGTTCTTGAAGTTGATCTTTTAGTTCTTTCAATTCAACTGGCGCCATTCTATACGGAGCTTTAGAAATGGGTTGAGCACCGGGAATTACTCAATAGTAAATTCAACTTCGCGCTCAGGTCAGGTGGTAATCCCGGCAATTCATCAAGAAATACACCAGGAAAATTTCAAACTACTGGATGACTGTCAAGGCGAGGTCCATCCAACGAAGTATCTTTAATTGATGCTAAGAAACCTTCACAGTCATAAGAAATTAATGTTCAAGCTTTGAGAGCGGAGATAATTTAATGGGCTTACCATGTCGGGAACCATGGTAAATAAATTCAAGATTGTTCAAATCGTCAACGATGACATGTTTCGTATGACAATCGATAGTAGCTCGATGCTCAGTCAACCAATCTATACCAAGAATATTATCGAAATCACTCATTTCTAAATAAAGCAATTTAGCGAAACGAATATTATCGCCAACATGTAACCGACAATTTCTAAACTCGTGACTAATAACAATAATATTCCGCATAGGAGTAGAAATGGATAAGGCATGACTTAATGGTGTAGACAAAACTTTAAGATGTTTAGAAAATATAAGAAGAACCACATAATGCATCGAAACGGTTCCATATAAAACAAACACGCAACGATCGTACATATAAGAGCTCCCAAAACGGACGAAAGAGTTTCCGAAACGGACAAAAGAGGCATCTAAACGGTTGACAAGCAAATCAACAAAGACGAATTAGAGATAAAGATCAAAATTCGAAAGAATGCGATGAAGCCTAAATGTCTACCCAGTCCTCACAGGTCATAACCTAAGTTCTACAAGACGAACCTGCAGCTCTGATACCATAATTGTAACACCCCGCCCGAGAATAGGTCGAATGTCACACTTATGGCATCAAAACAAATGCAAGTGGAAGACTTTATTCATAAAAGATGGTTCAACAAATTTCCTCAACAAAACAAGGAATTAATAGGTCTAGAACATAATGACCTTCAAACGGAAACAAATCCAATACAGAGTTTAAGCGAAAGACAAAAATCTAAAATCCAAAGTTTAAGTAATCTAAATGAAATGGGGAAAAGCTATCTTCCATTCGGTCCACTAAGAGCTCCTAAGCACTCTTCACTCATAACACAGCTTCCCTCTTATTACCTGCCGCGAATAAAAGAAATGCGGCTGAGCTAAAAAGCTCAGTGAACTGATATGAACATATATATAAACAAACGGATAGATCAAGTATGTACAATAAACAAAATGGAACCACCATAAGCTGGTAGCAGAGATTTTGTATATCATGAGAGCTGAAAACGAAACAGATAGTCAGCCAAACATATAGAAATGCCCAATGTCTAAAGTATGACACATGCTTAGACCCTACAATAAAAAATATATCATATCATTTCAAATTGTACATGGGAGCTGCAGCTCCAGATGTACCCTACAAATATGCGATGGGGGGTGTTGGCACCACACTACGCCATGTACCAAAATCATATCTAAAACCTACACATATTAGCCTAGGATGCATCCATACGCCTCCTACAATAAAATCAAATCATATATGGCCAAGTGAATAAAAGAGCACACACAAAAATGGGGACGCCGTGGACTGATCACACCGCCACATATAGTGTCACGCTATTGGTGCCATAATGACGCGGCCATGGTACCTCCATGGCTAGTTAATAGCTCGGGCATCGGAACAAATGAAAGGGCTCATATAACATATCGAAGCAAACATAATATATCCAGTGAGGCCATGACAAAACTACGAATAAACTCATCTCTGGACCAGTGTCAAATACAAACATATATCAAACGAAATTCAAAGGGCTCAACGGAGTTATAAAATAAGGTAGAAAGAATAATGTATCCATAGGATGGAAACAATAAATTAGGGATTTCAAAGCGCAAAAGATATGAATTCACATGTCATAAGAATTCCTTAAAAGGTTATGGAGAGAATTATCTTTATGTACTTAAACAACTCAACGCTTAGTTGACAAATCAATTGACTTATTCCCACTTCAAAGTATCTACATAAATTTGCACATCAATTATTATTCGGCGATGTAACTAATTATCACTTTACTTCATCATTTATAGTGGTCTACTGTGTAACTATTACTGTTTCTTTACGTGATTCAGTGGTAGATTTAAATACAAATTATAAACGTGATAAATGTTCTAAAAGAATTTTCGGTACCTATGACCATCAAGTTGCTCACTGACCCAAATTTAGTAAATGCATATAATACGTAAATTAATATGTAAATTGGTTGACCACCCTTTAATAAACTATAACAGTTGATGCAAATGTAATTTGTAAATAGATAGACTTTTTTAAAGTTGTTGATTAATCTCATTTAATACTCTTATAAAACCAATTATAATAAACGAAACACATTTCTTTTTAGACCAGCTTACATCTTCTTCCTCATTCCAATTATACCAAACCATAGTTTCATACATGACTATTTTACTTCATTTTATAAAGCTAGTTTCCATGTTAAAATCTTGACTTTAGAAAAGCAGGCATATCATGTCATTTATATATTTAGAACATTGCACATATCCAACACGTTCAAGACCCGCCACTTCGATTCTTTATTAATGGTGGCCTTCGAGTATGATTTTTAGATATAAAGATCATGTTACCATATTACAAGTTTATTTAATCAGTAAAAGTACGTGAAGTTCATGATTTCATGTTAAGATGTCGGTTCAGAATATACCTATAGGCTAGACAAGAACGATCAGAACCGAAACACGAACACCAAGATTCAACGAGGTAAGATCAAACTCAAAACCAAGATGTACATGAACAGTTGCACATACAAATAACGAACCAAAACCTTAACCTACGCATGAACCAACCCTGGGCCTAAACATGAACCGCAACCCGAACAAACCAGAGCAACTAAAGCACAAATCCTGGACACGAACAGGAACCCTAAATCACGATCACAACCCAAACTAGTTGGGTTATGTTAGCCTCAAATCTTTATATATATCTTTTTTCCAGAGAGGAATTCGTTTGTTTTGCTTTTGAGATTTATGAAAAATAGTATAAGGGAGGCGTGTATATAAGAGGTTTTGTGGTGCAACAAAGTTTTCGAAAAAGATAGGATGTAGAGAATGGACCGAGTATAATGGTGATCCAGTAACTCACATATAATTTGAAATCTTTTTCATATTTCCAATTTTTGCCATATTTTGTTTAATTTTAGGGACACTTATAAGTACTTTAGTTTTATTTGTATTCAAACACTAAAATGTTAATACTTTTAGTTATTGTTACTTTATTCTAGTGTAGGATATTATAAAATATTTAAAGTAAATATAAAAGAAATTATTATTGTTTGTTTTTGTTGCAAAATCGTTGCAATTTTCTATATAATTGCTAAGGTTTTGCAACGAAACATGATCATAATTTAATTTTTATTTTTTTAAAATATTTTATTTATAACTTAAAAAATAATTGCTACGGATTTGCAACGATAACCAATAAAATTTTCTTTTCTATTTATTTTAAAATGTTGTTGGTATTTTTGTTATAAATTTAACTTTATATGATAATTAAGTGCTATTTCAAAATTATAATTGTGAACTCGTAAGAGACATGACGTTTTGAAATGCAAGAAGTACTTATGTTTGACAAGGAAATATAATAAAAACAATGCGTGATAGTTATAGTTAGTTTATAACAATATTAATTTCAAAAATCCTTTAGTACCATTCTTGCATCAAAATATTCAAGTTGCGAAATGACATTACTTAGTTCGAATTGGGATTAAACTTCACATTAGTATTATACACAATACTTGAAAGTCCAATTATGTAAAACAGTTCATGCATGCAAGGTGAGATCAGTTTCCATTATTAAATTCTCAAACCATCTTCACATTTGAAGTTTTGCTATAATATACGTATTATTTAACCATTATATAGATTTCCATCTTCATCACTCCCATACATATAACCGCACCTCCTGTTTCTTAGTTTTACAAACGATGATGTTTAAAACCTGTAGTTTTCCGATTCGTTATAAATGGACATTAATGCTATTCAGGACGACCCCTTTCTTTTGTGTGTTCAAAGACTCAAGAAACTGAAAGATTTAGTATTTCATGATACATGTTTACTGTGGAGTATAGGATCCATACAAAACTTCTTAGCTACTTTCTTGCCATTGAGTATGATTTTTATACATGAAGACCATGTTACCATATAATGAAGATTGCCTAAAAAAATGCATCAAGCCTAAGATTTCATATTAAGATGACAGTTTAAAATATACCTCTAGGCTAGATAAGAACGATCAAAACCGAGAACACGAACACAAAGATTCGACGAGGTATGATCGAAACCGAAACCGAGACGTAACCCCAAACTCTACTCAGTCATGAACCGTACACCGCCATTTCGTCAACCAATAAAACAAAATGAGCTACTCGAAATACAACCCGTTGATTGCAACCCTTTTGTAGGTGTACCCAAGCTAGTTCATGCTTACACGAACCAGAACCCGAAAATGACCAAAGTCCACATTAACCTAACCTTGGGTTTTGTAGAATCTAAACCTCTAATTTTTGCAGACGAATGTTTGTGGTTTAATTAAGAACGCTTGCTTACGAGTTGTTTATGATTTGTGTGGAGATTGATAAAAGAGTTGACTTATATTGGTGAATACTTAACCAACTATTCTAAAATAAAGAGATTATGGAGGAGGTGGTACCGAATATATCTGACCAAACAATTCAAACGTGGTTTTTGGCAATTTGAACTTTTAGCAAAAAATTTTTTAATCATGCTATGATATGTAATGTTTTAAACTTGGAACTGATAAGGACTAAAAGTGAGGTTGTTCTATTTCGTACTTTATACTCATAGTATGATTATTATCATTATTTATTTATTATAGTTTAAGTTTAGGGTATTATAATTCTTCCCATCTAAAAAGAAAATTTCGGCCTCGAAATTAAAGTCGAATCTTAAACGGAAACGTACCGAATCGCGAAAAGAAATGTGGATAGTCAGTCCGCATCATTTCTTTGTTTTCCCAAGTAGCCTCACGCGCTGGATGATTTTTCCAAAGAACTTTAAAAGATGGAATGGTTTTCTTTTCTCAAGACCCGCTCTTGACGATCTAAGATAGCCTCTGCTCCTCTACAAAAGACAAATCTTCCGCGAATTTATCAAACGATATGAACAACAATGATACGGATGATAGTTTTGTAACCTCTCAAAATGAGATACATGAAACACATTATGAACAAGAGATAATTGCGGAGGAACGCAAATCGATAGGAAACATCAACCAACTTCGATCTAAGATTTTCGAACGGTGACCGCAATGAATCGCTGACTCAAATTCCCCTTTCAACCCAAAACGTCGAGCCACCCCTTACACGAGATACTTTAAAAATAATGATCACCGGGTTTTAAATTCTAAAGCTCATCGATGACGATCAGCGTAGCTCCATTTGTCGTGAAGCGAGCTTCCTAAGCATCTCTTTAAGCAATTGACAACTTTTTCATTCGTCACCTTAACCAGTGTTCTGGACCTTTCTATAACCGTTCCCCCCCTTCTCCAACTACGTCCAACAAATAGTAGCTCTACACATTCGGCCAACAGAAGCTCGAAAGGACCCCTTTAATACTTGCATGCCAACTATTATTATAAGCAAACTCAACCAAACACAAATACTCGTCAATTTCCCGTCCACTCCAAATCACACGATCTCAGCACAACATAACTTCTAGAGGTCTTAAATAGTACGTTTCAGTTCTGTACATCATTCTTAGGATGGAAAAGCGGTACTAAAAACTAAAGTGCTCGTTTCCCACTATTCGTAAAACCTTTCCAAAATTGTGAAGCGAACCGTGGATCTCTATCAGACACGATCGAAGCAGGTGTGCCATGTAACCGAATAATCTCTTGCTGAAATATCTCTGCCAACTTGCTACCGGAGTACCCTTGCTGAATAGGAAAAAAAGTGGCCGACTTGGTCAAACCGATCAACTACAACCCGAGAATGCATCCTTCTTCTTAAAGTGCGAGGCCCCGACCTCGCAAACCTGTTACAAAGTCCATAGAGATTTGATCCCACTTCCAAGTCAGAATATCTAAAGGCTGAAGAAGACCACTTGCACGTTGATGTTCAATTTTAACTTGTTTATGCGTTTAGTTGCTTGAGAGAGTTTAAGGTATGTGTGAGTTGCAAGAGTGTAATATGGTGATTTTGTATGAGTATTTATGGGCAAGTGAGCTAGTTACTCTCCTAGTTTCACAACCAACCCAAACCGAACCAAATTTGTGCCCTAGGAGGTGGTTTTTGTATGGGTTCTAGTTAACTACACATGGTTTTCTTGCTAAACCACTTAGTACAATCCTTAATTACATAATATTTGTACAAGATTTATCAAGATATGAAAATCTTATGGGTTTATGTATATACATGCATCTAGCCGCGGCAAGGAGGCGCAAATGGGATCCTAAGGGGTCTTTAACCATTGTGTAATATGTTAACTAGGAACATTTAGTATAAGCATTAACTAAACAAGGTTTGTACAAAGTATTTAGAGATCATTATTAGATTTTTAAGGATTTCCTAGGTATGTATATGTATATATCCAGCCCTAGTGGGCATTTGACACAAAAATTGACTTAATTTTGTATTAAGGTTATAAAAGTGGGTGTTGGTTTGAGTCTAGGTAAGTCTAGGTATTTCCGGGGTGCGTCCAAATGTATTTTATTGCGAAACGTAACCCTTTTACGTGACCAATAAAAATAAAATACGCAAGGTACATAATTATCTTTTTAATAATTATTTCTTACTTGGTTGATGTAAACCTTAATTTATTTGATGGCCATTTACATTAAATGATTATTTCTAGTCTACGCGATTTATCTTAAAAGTTAATTTATAAGTAAACGCGTATCGGACCAAAATAAATAGTGACAATTAATAGGAGTCGTAAAATGACCTGAAATTGAGAAATGTTACATTTTTCAGCTCTTCAAAACTATTCTCTCGTTCTTCATTCCACACAAACTTCTCTCCTTTCCGCATAAGTTTCGTCAAAGGTAAAGCAAGAAATGAAAACCCTTCCACAAATTTTCTATAAAACCCCGCAAGCCCCAAAAAGCTTCTAACTTCGGTCACTGTCGTCGGTCTCTGCCATTTAGTGATAGCCTCAACCTTAGCAGGATCCATAGAAATACCATCGGCTGATACAATATGACCCAAGAATGCCACTTGCCCCAACTAAAAGTCACACTTTGAGAATTTTGCATAAAGATTCTTCTAAAGCAAAATTTCCAACACAATACGAAGATGATCTTCATGCTCCTCCCTCGTCTTTGAATACACCAATATGTCATCAATGAAAACTATGACAAATTTGTCCAAGTACTCATGAAAGACACGATTCATCAAGTCCATAAAAACAGCCGGAGCATTAGTCAATCCAAACGGCATCACAAGAAATTCATAATGACCATAACGAGTGCGAAAGGCTGTTTTAGAAACGTCTTGCTCCTTTACACGTAGCTGATGATAACCAGACCTCAAATCAATCTTTGAGAAAAACTTGGCACCCTGAAGCTGATCAAACAGATCGTCGATTCGTGGTAGTGGATACTTGTTTCTCACTGTAATACGATTAAGCTCCCTATAATCAATACACAACCTCATACTACCATCCTTCTTCTTCACAAATAAAACTGGCGCCCCCCACGGAGATACACTTGGTCGAATAAAACCACGTTCGAGAAGTTCTTGCAGTTGATCTTTTAGTTCCTTCAATTCAACTGGCGCCATTCTGTACGGAGCTTTAGAAATGGGTTGAGCACCAGGAATCAACTCAATAGTGAATTCAACTTCACGCTCAGGTGGTAGTCCTGGCAGCTCATCAGGAAAAACATCAGGAAAATTTCGAACTACTGGATGACTCTCGAGGCGAGGTCCATCCAATGAAGTGTCTTTAATTGATGCTAAGAAACCTTCACAACCGTGAGAAATTAGCGTTCGAGCTTTGAGAGCAGAGATGATTTTTAAGGGCTTACCAAGTCGAGAACCATGGTAAATGAATTCAGGATTGTTCAAATCGCCAAAGATGACACGTTTCGAATGACAGTCGATGGTAGCTCGATGCTCAGACAACCAATCCATACCAAGAATAATATCAAAATCACTCATTTCTAAAGGAAGCAAATTAGCAGAACGAATCTTATCATCAAAACGTAACGGACAATCTCTATACTCATGACCAATAACCACATTATTTTTCATAGGCGTAGAAATAGATAATGCATAATCCAATAATGTAGAGGGGACTTTAATATGTTTAGAAAATGCAAGAGAAACCACAGAATGCGTCGCACCGGTATCGAATAAAACAAACACATCACGATCATACATATAAAGAGTTCCTGAAACAGTACCTGGGGCATTAGCTGCCTGATCAGTAGTCAATGCAAAGACTCTACCGTTCGTAGCATGTGGCTTGTTGTTCCTATTACCCCTGCTGCTTGTACTACCTTTCTTACAATCTTTAGCCAAATGCCCAACCTCTCCACATTCAAAACAAGCACCAGTAGCCCTGTGACACGCCTTTCCCGGATGAAGTTTCCCACAAATGTTACATGGGGGAGATGAGGCATAATCCGAGTATCCACTCTGGCTTGATGACCCATAAGAACGACCATACTGTTGGCCCCGAACCTGTTGATCCTGGTCACGCCACGCCCTCTGAGTACCAGTACCCCGTCTGTCACTGCCATTACCCTGTTTATCACTTCTCTGTCTATCACTACGCCCTCTGTTACTTCCATACCTGTCTCTATTGCCACATATGCCACCGTTTCCATATCTGTCACTATCCTTTCGATCATAAGCTCTCTGATTAGACCCTTGTGATGGTGTCTCTGATGGTCGTATATGATGGTCGTCTCTGTCCCTCTTGTTGTTTCCTTCATTCTTTGACCTATCACAAAAGATTTCAATGTTTCTTGCAGCATTAGCAGCCTGTGCTACATCAGTAAACTCAGTGTTCAAGATCCTGTCAAGTGCAAAGTCATTCAACCCCCATTTAAAGTGTTTAGCCTGTTCTTCCTGGGTTCCTGCCTTAGCCTCCAAGAAACTCGTCAATCTAAGAAATCTCTTCATAAAATCAGTACTAGTTTCCTTAGATAATTGACGAATCGATTTGTACTCTCGTTCAGACTTTTCTTTATCAGAGTATGGAAAATACTGCAAAAAGAAGATGTCACGGAAATCATTCCATGACAGCGTTGCTACATAAGCATCACCTCCTTTTGCTTGCTTATATGCCCTCCACCAACTATGGGCATCACCCTCCAGCTTATATGTCACTAATCTGGCCTTGAACTGATCACCGCATCCCAAAACCTCAAAGATCTTCTCGATATGTGCTATCCAGATTTCTGCTTCAACTGGCGTGGAAGCTGAACTAAAAGTTTAGGGTTTCTGTTTCTGGAACCTCTCCAACCATACATGGATATCAGTGGGTTGTGCATCCTCATCATTACCCGAACCCCCAGTGTTTACACGTCTAGCATTCCTTCGATTAACGTTATTCCTATTATTCTTATTTTGGCGAATCTCGTCGGTTATGCGAGCAGTAAGAGTCGGTAACAAGTCTGCAACTGCCTGTGCTACCGCAGCAGTAAAAGCAGGATCTGCTTCGTTGTTCACATGATTGCGACGAGGATCCATCTAAACGATTAACAAATGAAACAACAAAGACAAATTAGGGTTAAGATCAAAATTCGAATGAGAGCGATTAGATCGGAAATGAAACCAAATGTCTATCCAATCCTCACAGGTCATAACCTAAGTTCTACAGGACGAACTTGGCTCTGATACCATAATTGTAACACCCCACCCGTACGGGTCAAATGTCACACTTACGGCATCAAAACAAACGCAAGCGGAAGACTTTATTCAAATAAATGGTTCAACAAAGTTTCTCAACAAAACAAAGGAATTAATAGGTCTAGAACATAATGACCTTCAAACGAAAATAAATCCAATACAGAGTTTAAGCGGAAGACAAAATCCAAGATCCAAAGTTTGAGCAATTTAAATGAAATGGGGAAGACTATCATCCATTCAGTCCACTAAGAGCTCCTAAGCACTCTTCACTCATAAACCAGCTTCCCCCTTATTACCTGCCGCGAAGAAAAGAAATACGGCTGAGCTAAAAAGCTCAGTGAACAGATATAAACGAAACGGATAAATTAAACATATAAAGTAAACGAAATGGAATCAGAGATTTCATATATCATCAGAACTGAACGAAATAGATAGTCAAGCAAAACATATAGAAATGCCCACCGAGCTCGAAACAAATGTCTAAAGCATGCCACATGCTTAGACCCTACAATCAAATGCATATCATATCATGTAAAATTGTACATGGGAGCTGCAGCTCCAGATGTACCCTACAAAGTGTGCAATGGGGTGTTGGCACCACACTAAGCCATGCACCAAAACGAAACAAAACGAAGTACCTAGGATGCATCCATACGCTCCCTACAAATCAAATCATATATGGCCAAGTGCATAATAGAGCACACAAAACAAAAGGGAACGTCGTGGACTGATCACACCGCCACAGATAGTGTCACGCCGTTGGTGCCTCAATGACGCGGCCATGGTACCTCCATGGCTAGTTAGCTCGGGCATCAGAACAGGACAAAGGGTTCATATAGCATATCGAAACAAAACATATTATGTCCAAAGAAGATCATGTCTAAACAAAACGGATAAGTTCATATCATGGCTATGTCAAATGAAACATATATCAAACGAATTCAAAGGGCTCAACAAAATTATCAAATAAGGTTGCAACAAATAACGAATCATAGGATGAGAAACATAAATAGGGATTTCAACAAGGCAAATAGATACGGAGCAAAAGTCATGAGAATCCTTAAAAGAAATGATAGAATATCTGTACCTTAATTAGTCACGATACTTAACAACGAAAATCGAACTCAATTACGTGGCGCCCGATCTACAATCATTAACGGAATTTGTATTAATAACTAAACTAGCCATTCTTTTAGACATACTTTATTTATTTATAAAATAGTTATATACCATAGATTACTTATTCTTTTTCTCCACATTATGAAAATGACCATTTTGAAATAAAAGCCATATGTGGGTCTGTATTCGAAAATGTTTAAACGTACATCTACATGCGTTTATCTTGTATTAGTATTAGCTTACTGTAAATGTCTAACTTTTCTGTCAATTTTCGGTAGCTTGCATCTTCCAAAAGCAACCACCAATGTATAATAAGAAGTCATGCTTCTGCTTTATTTTTAAATTATCATTTTTAGTTGTAAGTGGGTTTCACATTTAGTGTCTCTATATTTATCTAACACCTGACCTTCTACCTTTAGTAGAATGCATAATGTAATCATACAACCTTACAAACTATTTTATCTTCCCTTTTATATTGTGCCATCCAGTTCAAAAATATCTATTATGAATTTAGGTTCTAAATAAAACTAACAGGTAATGATGTTTCCTATTTCATATCATATCCTATATAAGAGAGTTCATAACACTGAATTAGACAAAGCATGCAAAGTTTCCTTCTTCATCCTTCTTAGTTTATCCAACACAGCTTCTAGTCTAGCATGAACTATATGTAGATTTATATAGGTTTTAGATTATGATATCTTCAAACTAATATAATTTCGATATACAGATTTCCAAGGCCTGACGTGGGCCTCGTGAATTAACAGTTGGTGATTTCCAATTTATGATTTCTTTATAACATATATCATGTGTAATCTGTGATTATATATATTAAATGATAGGTTCAAGATGTACCTCAAGGCTAACGAAAATAAATCGAAACTGGAAACACGGACACGAACACAAGATTCAATGGAACACGATCAAAACTCGAAACCCCGACGTAACTGAACAACTAACCGTAACCCAAACTTATACCCAATCACGAACTATATGCATCCAACGAATGAGACCCGATACGAACCACCCAAAAACAAACCAATGACCACAACCAAGAAATTAAATAACGACCAAGTGAACCAAGCCAATTTCCTGCTACTCCACAACCTTCGTATATGTAAGATTTTTGTTTAGGTTTTGGTTGAGATTTGTGTGATTATGAGGAAGAGGTGAACAACAACTGCTCATATACCCGCATGTGAAACTAACTCAGCGAAAGAAAGGCATGGATAGATGTATATCAGAGACCAAGTAGGTTTTGACTAGGTACATATCACGTGGGTTTAGTTGCTGCATTTATTTATTCTGATTTTTTTTCTATTAATTTTTATTAACATATCATGTTTATTTTATGTAAAAATAGATTATGTATTTTATTTTATACTTACAAACATAAAAGTGTTATAGCTTAGTTATTGTATAAATATATTAGTAGTTTAGGGTATTAAAATTCTTCCCCTCTAAAAAAAATTTCGGCCGCGAAATTATTGTCGAAACTTAAAAGGAAACGTACCAAATCGCGAAAAGAAATGTGGATAGTCGGCCCGCATCATTTCTTCGTTTTCCCAAGTAGCCTCACGCGCGGGATGATTTTTCCAAAGAACTTTAACAAGAGGAATGGTTTTCTTTCTCATGACCCGCTCTTGACGATCTAAGATAGCCTCAGGCTCCTCAGCAAAAGACAAATCTTCGCGAATTTTATCAAACGGATATTGAACAACATGATACGGATGATAGTTGTAACCTCTCAAAAGAGATACATGGAACACATTATGAACATGAGATAATTGCGGAGGTAACGCCAAACGATAGGAAACTTCACCAACTCGATCTAAGATTTCGAACGGACCAATGAATCGCGGACTTAATTTCCCTTTCAACCCAAAACGTCGAACACCCCTACACGGAGATACTTTAAGAAACACACGATCACCGGGTTTAAATTCCAAGGCTCTTCGATGACGATCAGCGTAGCTCTTTTGTCGTGAGCGAGCTTCCTTAAGCTTCTCTTTAGCAATGGCAACTTTTTCATTCGTCACCTCAACTAGTTCTGGACCTTCTATAACCCGCTCTCCAACTTCGTTCCAACAAATAGGTGCTCTACACTTTCGGCCATACAGAAGCTCGAAAGGAGCCCCTTTAATACTTGCATGCCAACTATTATTATAAGCAAACTCAACCAAACACAAATACTCGTCCCAATTTCCCGTCCACTCCAAAGCGCACGATCTCAACATATCTTCTAGAGTCTGAATAGTACGTTCAGTTTGTCCGTCAGTCTGAGGATGAAAAGCGGTACTAAACTTAAGTCTCGTTCCCCAAGCATTCTGTAAACCTTTCCAAAATCGTGAAGCGAACCGTGGATCTCTATCAGACACGATCGAAGCAGGTGTGCCATGTAACCGAATAATCTCTTGCTGAAATATCTCTGCCAACTTGCTACCGGAGTACCCTTGCTGAATAGGCAAAAAGTGAGCCGACTTGGTCAACCGATCAACTACAACCCAAATTGCATCATTCTTCTTAAAGGTGCGAGGCAACCCCGTTACAAAATCCATAGAAATTTTCTCCCACTTCCAGGTCGGAATATCTAAAGGTTGAAGAAGACCACTTGCACGTTGATGTTCAATTTTAACTTGTTGACACGTTAAGCACTTTGCCACAAATCTAGCCACCTCCTGTTTCATACCATTCCACCAAAAATTTTGCTTCAAATCTCTATACATCTTTGTAGAACCAGGATGAATAGAGAAAGGAGAACTATGTGCCTCAGTCAACACTGCTTCTCGAAGAGAGGAATCGTCGGGAACACATAATCTATTACCGTACCATATCACACCATGCTCATCCACCCGAAATTCTTCCTGCTTACCATTTTTCATATTTTGCACCACCGACCATAATTCACCATCTTCTTTCTGGGCTTCTTTAATCCGCAGTATAAGGTTAGGTTCAATCTTAAGGCTAGCTATATAACCTTCAGAACCACGAACAACTAACTCGACTTCCATGAGCTCTAGGTCTTTGATAATCTCGGGTTGAATTTTGAGACAAGCCAAAGTTCCAGAATTCTTCCTACTAAGTGCGTCCGCTACCACATTAGCTATATCACGTCTCTACTCCTTACATATATACATCTGAGGAAAACTATATTATATAGTTCTTAAAGATCCTCTTTAGTGTGTATTCTTTAAATCGTGTCTGTCAAGTATTTCTGTTGGGTAATTTGGTGACGGATTGTTTTTGAGTTTAATAACTGTGTAATATTGTATGTTCTTTTTAATAATATTTCCTATATAGAGGAGTATTTGTGTTTTTTTGAGTCAAATATTATTGTTTATTTATCAAAATGGTAGTTTATTGCCGTGGGTTTGAGTGGGAGTTGAAGATCTGAAATTATTAAGGGGCGTGTTTTTTAGAGGAGTTGGAGTTGGTTGTAGTGTGTGGAGTGTGAGGTATCTGGGGGGGGGGGTAGGGGCCTATCTGTTTTAGGTTAGTGGGGTGGAGGGTGTAGGGTTCAAGAGCGATGGTTCCCGAACATTAGTTGGATATGCGCTCTGTGGAGAGAACGTAGGGGTAATCGTTACCTGCACTGGATCTCCGCAAGCCCCCCCCTGAGTCGCTGCATGCCATCCGAAGAGACTTGGCTGAGTGTGTTAGTTCGCGAAGCGCTGGGGGAATCCCCCGCCTGAACGTGGACTGTTTCTTAAAGTATCTCCGTGTAGGGGTGTTCGGCGTTTTGGTTTGAAAGGGAAATTAAGTCCGCGATTCATTGGTCTGTTCGAAATCTTACATCGAGTTGGTGAAGTTTCCTATCGTTTGGCGTTGCCTCCGCAATTATCTCATGTTCATAATGTGTTTCAGTAATCTCCTTCTTGAGAGGTTGCAACTTCATCCATATTCATGTTGTCCATATCTGTTTCATAAATTCAGCATAGATTTGTCTTTTGCTATGAGGAGTTGAGGCTATCTTAGATCGTCAAGAGCGGGTCATGAGAAAGAAAACCATTCCTCTTGTTAAAGTTCTTTGGAAAAATCGCGCGTGAGGCTACTTGGGAAAACGAAGAAATGATGCGGACTGATTATCCACATTTCTTTCGCCTCTCGCGCGCGCTCTAGTACGTTTCCGTTTCAGATTCGCTATCGCTCTAATTGCGACGACGGGCGAAATTTCCTTTTAGAGGGGTAGAATTATAATAACCTAAAAAAACTAATATGTCAAAAAAAAACAAAAAACAAAAAAAAACAAGAATACTCTTGCACTATATATACAAAAAAATAAAAAAATTTATATACATACCCTACATAATGATTAGAGCCTAACGTGTCACTAAAACTTATCTCAGTAAATTATCATAAAGATACACAAGATAAGAGTGACGCAAACTAAACCACATTCAAATTTCCTAGTCACAACAATATATTCGGTCATAAACAACTTCCTCCACAATCCTTTTTTTCGAACTTACTCTGTTAAACACTAAATCTATATAATCCCTTATACTTCGCTTTTATAGATTCTCCGCAAATCCTAAACAAGTCCAACCTAAAAATTCTTGATTACATTCGCTGGAGGTGTTCAGTTTGTGATTGGGTAGAAGTTTGGTTCACGGTTAGCTATTCGGTTATGCCGGGGTCTTGAGTTTCGATCATATCTTATTGAATCTAAGTGTCCGTGTGCAAACTGGTGTTCGTGTTCGAATCGGTGTTTGTGTTCGTGTTGGATTTCAATATCTTTTCTTGTGTAGGCTGTAGAGGTATATATCAAACCTGTGCTTTTGTTTTGAATATCATGAAGTTCATACACTAATCATGTAATATGAATCAACATCAATCGTTAATTCCTCCTTAGCTTTGTTACATGTAAACATTATATATATTAATGGTGAAACGATATAAGTCGCGGTGGCTATGACATGTTGGAGTATTATGTATGTCCGTAATATTGTATCCTTAAAATGGAGAAAATGTATTAACTAGCTATGTCACATGTAATTTTAATGAAGAAGTAACAACCTGCATGAATAACAGAAGAAGTAAAACTATTTCCATGTCGACGTCTCATAGACATGTTAAAATTAGATGGGTTGTGTTTGGGTTTAATGTGGCAGAGAAGAAGTAAATTACTTGTGGCTAAACTATGATGTATAAAATAAAGTGAATAAAAGATAAGTGGGCTGATTATTAGGTTGATGTATATAGTGTCTATTTAAACCTATTATTATAGATTGATGAATTTATGTATGGGGTTGCTTTGTATAAAATGAGGGAATACAGTAGAAATGTTAGCATTCATAAAGAAAAAAATGTTGATTACATATTTAACTGGTCGTATAATCGAGTTAGAAATTTAAAATGTGTGATGGTACGAGTTAACTTCGGTGTTATATACATACCTGATAAATCTGAGCTACGTTCTTAATATTATATACTCATGCAAACGTCGACTGTTTAATATTATGAATCATGACAACATTTTTTTATAATATAATACGTTTGGTAAATTATCTTACTAGCATATGGATAACGCTCATTTAAAATAAAGAGGACAAATTAATATCAAAGCCGAATTATATGAAATAATCATCTGTTTAGAATAGCATAAAAGTGGTAGCCATACTCCTATAATAATTGTTGGTTCTTAAGTTCTGTGTGTGTGTGTGACGAAGAAGAGTATCTCTCGTGTTTTTTGAATACGCGTGATTTGCTTTTAAGGTACAGTATCATTCTCATCACTTTCTTTTATGGATTCTCATGCAATTTTGTCCGATCTATTTGACTTATGTTGAAATCCCTATTTTAGGTTTCCACTCATCCTATGATTAGATATTCGTTTGCTATCTTATTTGATAAACTTTGTTGAGCTTTTGAATATTGTTTGATTATATCGCTTCATTGACACTGCGCGACCATGATATGAGCTTTATTCGTCTTATGTTTTGATCATGACCGTCTTCTGGATATATTTATGTTAGCATTCGATATTTTATATGAGCCTGTTTCTTTGTTCCGCTGCCCGCCCGAGCTATCAACTATCTATGGATTAGGTACCATGGGCACCGCGTTCATCTGTGGCACCAATGGCCCGCTGGACCACTCCAGTCCGTGGCGGTGTGATCCTGTCCACGGAGTCCCTACTTTTTTGTGTGTGACTCTTTATGCACATGGCTATATATGATTGATTTGATGTGTAGGGGCGCCGTTTCATGGATGGCATCCGTATGGCCTAATATGTGTAGGCATTTGGGGTATGATTAGGTGCGAATGCTTAGTGTGTTGCCAACCCCATTGCGGCATTTGTAGCGTTACATATGGTGCTGCAGCCTACCATGTACATTTGATACGATTTCAATATGATATTGCTTTCGATTGTAGGGTTAAGCACTGTGTCATTTTTTTGCTTTAGACATTGTTGTGAGCTTGGGTGCGGAATTTCTATATGTTTTTGTTGAACTATCTATTGTTTCAGCTTTAATGATATACGGAATCTCTGCTCCGACTAGCTGATGGATGGTTCTCCATTTGTTTACGTAATACATAATCGATATAAGGCTTTGTCTTTATATATCTGTTCATATCTATTCACTGAGCTTTTTAGCTCAGCCGCATTTCTTTTATTCACGGCAGGTAATAAGAGGGAAGCTGGGTCTTGAGTGAAGAGTGCTTAGGAGCTCTTAGTGGACTGAATGGATAATAGTTTTCCCCATTTCATTTAAATTGCTAAACTTTAGATTTTGGATTTTGTCTTCCGCTTAAACTCTGTATTGGATTTATTTTCGTTTAAAGGTCATTATGTTTTAGACCTATTAATTCTTTTGTTTTGTTGAGAAACTTTGTTGAACCATTTTCATGAATAAAAGCTTCCGCTTGCGTATGTTTTGATGCCATAAGTGTGACATTTGACCCGTTCTCGGGTGAGGTTTTACAGTGGAGACTCTCAAAATTTCAAACCCCAATTTAAAGATCCAGGGTTTCTTTACTCGTATAAGTCTATCTATTTTCAATAATCATATGATTATGTTTTGTTTATGTTATGATTTATGTACATATAACATTTGGAATACAAAAACAGGTGGAGGGTTAGACAAGGAGGGGTGTAAAGTGGAGTAGGATTTGAGGTTGTTACATTAGATGGTCGTACTGCTCCACTTGCTTCTGTTAACACTTCCAAGTAAGTATTTATAACACGTACCAGCGTCTTGCTGGGCCACTTAGCTTGACTTTTAAGAAGCGTTATAGTGTTGATCTGAGAGTGAATAAGCAGTTTTGAATATTGCAAACTGGTTATCTGATTTTCTTAAAAGAGCATAAGTAGTTATAATAAGTGATCCCAAACACACCCTTAATAGTTTGTGGGCGTGAAACGATCCAAATAACTTCATTTTTTAGCAAGAAATTGCCGAAAAAGAAAACACCCGACTTGTTTAAGATGCATCTCAAATTCCAAATGAATATTAAACTTTAAGTTGCTTTGTCGATGGCAGTGTAGAGTCCATTAGATGGCCTACTGTAGGGGGATACAAAGTGGATGTTGCTTCGTTTGAGTCTTTGGCTTTGCCCGAGTTACAGGTCTGTACTATCTCTTTGCCAATTATATCTAGGTGCATAGTTTACTCCTATGGTCAATTAGACTAATTTTCACTTCACAACTGATTCAAATTCCTAAAATAACTGAGATAAAAAAAAACTTGTAAGTATAAAAAACTAAAGAACAATCACCGTAATTAAATAGTATTGGTATTGATTTGTAATCTGATTAGAATAAATTTTGGAAAGTAAGATGTTTGACCTCAAAAGTCAAACTCTAATTTGTTTTAGGAACAGAGGAGAATCATTTTATTAATTTTGATTCTCAGATAAAAGAAGGACACTGGATTTATTTGTGATTGAATAAGTTGGTAAGCATGGAGACTCTTTTGCTCATTGTTCTTCCCTGCTGTGTTGCGGGTTTTGGAGTCTAATAAACCATTATCAGCTACCATCCCGGTTCCAAAAGGTGGTCGCGATATACCTGCAGGTAAACATACACTCATCCTGCAGTCTTGTTCATCCTTCTTCGAATTTCCATTAAATTTTCTTTTGAAAACAAAATAGTCAGCAATGAACTTTGAACGTCAAACTTAGTACTGTCTGAATTTATAGCACCATTTTACATGAACATTATGACATTTGGCTTGATGCATAGTTTATAGAAAATGTTTGATGATTTGTCAAACGCCTCAAATGCTCATTACACAAAGTAAACCAGAGCAAGTTTCATCAAGTTGAATAATATGCTGACCGTGAAATGTCAAACATGAAAATGGTCCGTCAAGTGACCTTATTATCTAAATGCTAAGTATTTGTGCAGTTGCAAGGTTGAAAAATCATCCAGGAGCAACTGTTTTTACTTTAACAACCAGCAACAGGGATGCCATGAAAGATCAAGTATATTCCCAGATAACCGAAAAGCTGGTTTAACCCCCCTTTATCCATGCAGTTGGACTATCATATCCTGTGTACAATACACTATTAATGTAGCTTTTTCATTGAGATATAAAACCTAATCAAATGTTACTGTTTCATTTTCATCATTTTAGCTGAAATTTGAAACCTAATATTGTAGTTAAGATCTCTCCAACAATACACTATTGAAAAGGAAACTAATGTAATATCCATACACAAAACTATAAATATAAGTAAAATAATAAGTTGAAGATCATAAGGTTGAAAAAGGTTTGAAACCTATAATTATGGTTGGTCTAGTCTAACTTGTATATGTTTGCTTACTGAACACAATAGTTAACCTTACCAATATATCAAAATCACTGCAATGAACATATACCTTAGTTTTCTAAACCTGACCCAAATTTAATAATTGTCTCATACAACTAATGTATCTTATTAACTACGGTTCTATCCATATACAGACACGCACTCGACTTCGTAATTTACATACTCTCATCATTAGCTTTCCTGAAACAATTTTAAGCAAAGTTCCGTGGAACAACAGTCCCTCTAGACGAGTAAATTGCAATAAATCGTTCCTAAATTTGGCCAAAATGCATTTTCGTCCAAACTTTTCGAAAGGTGCAAGATCGTCCCTTAGGAAACCTTTGTGCAAGTATCAGACCTGTGGGGAAACCTTTGTGGCAAACCTTTGTGCAAGAATCGTCCCTGCAGGGACGATACGTGCACCAAAGGGTTTCCCACAGGACGATCCTTGCACTTTCGTAACGTTTGGGATGAAACATGCAATTTGCCAAGACTTTAAGACGAGTTATGCAATTACTCCCCTTCTAACTTCACAGACTTTCAATGATGTCATAAAATACTCATGGGAAACAACCCCTTGCCATTTAAGTTCCCGTCTATCCAACCGATTTCTAAGGAGTACCTGAATTCCTTGGCTTCATTGTCCTCACCCATGAATCGTATGAATGCTATCATTTCCCAAAAAGATGAGCATCAACCTGATAACAAATTTGTCCCCCATGCATTTGGAATACCTGAAGCAACATAAATAAAATAAAGGGTGCTTTTAGCGGTAACCCCTATAGGATTCAGCCCCCTCACGTACTCACATTTATCACTCTGTTTTAAATATAATGTTGAAAAAGATTTGTAAATACAAAACGGATTTTATATGATTTAATTGCTGTTTAACAATATTGTAACCTTACACTGGAACCCTTCGAATTTCATACAAGCCAGCGTGAGATAGGAATTATAAACAAAAGTGAAATATTCAAATCCATCGTAAACTACCACATTGTGATCAGTTTTTAAATGTGTCACGAGTTCAGGAATCTTGCCCGTGACTGAGCATTAGAGTAAGCGTAGGCACCATTGGTACGGAGAATTTATTAGTGGTTCTACACTTTCTCCCAAAGCAACACACCTTACGCTACACATGTCTATACGACATATGGGGCAACAATTTTCGCACTAGATTTTTGCATATGAATCATAAAATATGGCCATTCAGGCACGCAAGAAACCAAAAAAAATCAGACACAAGTTATGTAAAATCCATTTACGCTTAGAAAAAAAAACAGAAAACATATCATCCTTTACATGTGATCCGTTCACAAAACAGTGGTAAATTAGCATAGAAACAAACTGATGAATCGGCTGTGACATTAATTTAGTACAAACAGAACATTCAAAAAAGGGGCGCTCCAATACATTGTTTAAAAACAATTTGATGCTTACACTTGTATCCTGTAGATCCCTTGTGATGGTTCCCTTTCATTTTTCTTCACCAACGATATCATAAAATGTTAGCAATTCAGCGCTTGACATCATTAAAATCACACAAACAATCACTCCTCTCTCCCCCATTAGCGTCTGAAGTCAACAAAAGTCAAATCTACATAAGTTTTTTCGAACGTGGTTCGAGTTCGAAATAATGGTCAAATTTGAGGGCAAGTAGAGTTGTTATCCGTTTAACTAAAAAGTCGCGTCAAATGGGTCGGTTAATTCAATAAAATACGAGTAAAAGATTAAAAACTCTAACCTATATAAAAGAATCTTTTGTAACTTTCATCTTTCCCCAAAATTACAAAACAACTCCACGTGGATAAGAGATAAATAATCAACGGCTGTGAGGGTTTTTACTTTGTCAGCATTTAATGGTATAACCTTACATTTTTTAATCAATAACTTGAATCAACTTCTAACCCTGGATCTTTGAATCCATTACTTTAATCAAATTCATAAAATCAAGAACAAAAACCGACTCGAGATTGAACTCAAACCAGAAATCGATTGAAAAACCACAAATCAATAAACCCTAATAAAACTCAAATTCATTGACGGTTGATTTATTGAATCAAAACGTTTTCATTCAACATTCCATCAATCAATTATATTATCATCAACCTAAACATGCGATTCAATGGTTTATTTTTGTGTTATGCGATTTAATGTAAGTTTTTTTACCAATCGTTTGTTTAATTCGGGTTTTTTCATATTTGTTAGTTACAGAAAAAGTTGGCTTATGACATATAAGTGGAAAACAAATAAGCTCATAACCCAATAAATAAGCGCACATATAAGTTGAAAATTTGTTGATTGTAGACAAGTAAAAATGCACATATTTTGGGTGTGAGCGGTGAAGATGGAAATGTATGTTTAATATATAATATATTGAAGTTTATGATTCAGCTACTACTGCTGCTGAAAATGCAGGTGATTATTAATTTAATGTATTCTTTATGTAGCTGAAAATGAAATCCCAATCACCTTTGTATTATGTTGGATTGTGGTATTCAAGTGATGGTTTTATATTGTGGCAGAAAAAGCAAGGGTGTCCGAATGGCTTGCTCATGATAATGCTATATTTGATCTATGTTTGATTAAGGTATGGAAAATATAATCTTTTGAAGTTTTAAGTTAGTTTGTTATGGATTTAGTATAGCAATAGCAGATAGAGGTTTTCGGTTTGAATCTTGAATCTTTCATGCTTTCTGTAATCTGCATAGCAATAGCAATAGCAGCGTAACTTGAATCTTTCATGCTTTCTGTAATCTGCATAACAAAAAAGTAATACTCTTATTAACAAGTGCTTAAGTTTAAACAGTTTTGTCAATATGTATAATCGTTCACAAAGATGCAGATGTATCAAACTAAACTCAAATTT